>JAAHCF010000556.1:0-25498 GCA_038367545.1 Beauveria asiatica | reverse complement strand
AAAAAAAAAAAAAAGAGACAAAAGCGGCGGGTTCCTTGGCTACCCACTTGACGGCTTACACCGCGAATGTCGGGACACGGAGTTTTGAAAAAGTCAGGCATGCTCATCGTCAAGTCTGTATTAATCCGGCAGCAGAAAAAAAAAAAGAGAGAGAAAAAAAAATATTGTCCGTTTATGCCAAGTTTCGGCATGATATTCTCCATCTCCAACTCGGGTGGGCTAGTCGTTGACTCGTTTCGCCGCAAGGGCCCTGACCAGCCTGCCCGCGACGTAACCGCCCCAAGGCGGCAGCAGCACCGAATACGGACGGCCAAGCCAATCCAAACAGCTGATGATCCGTATTTCAATATTTTACTGGAATTGCTCATATTCCTAACTAGGCCGACGGGCCGTCATCAGCGACCAAGGAAAAAAGCCTGGTGGATAATACACGAGTCTCGCTGCACCGTGTGACTCGGGACCAAAGCGGGTATTATGAGCCCAGATCTGCCGCTCGCGTCTCGGCCCATCTTACATGTACATGGCCCCCTTTGCAGCGGTGACCATGGGACGAACCCCGAATGCTGCGAATAGTCCCCATTCGGCCGCCCGAGAAGCAGCTACTCGGCCAATGACCAGCCCAAGACGGCCCTCCACCCGAGCTTATGATTATGGCGACTGCCGCGGCCATGGCAACCTCGAACCAAACTGCGCGACCCGGCTTGCACCTCCCTCCAAGTTTTGCTCCTGCGTAATAACAAACTTCTAGAATGTGGCCGGGCGACTGAACAATGTTGCATTAGTACTGTTCGACAAGCCCGCCTCATACTGACCCGTTCTTCTCGGGCCTGTCATGTCTCGGCAAACGAGTTTCCTGTCCGAGACACGCCCAAGGTCACGCAGTTTGGACCCAAAGCTCCCACCTAGTCCATGGCACGCAGCTTCGTTATTTATATTGCCCTGCTTCCCAGCATACAAGACCCTTGACAGAAGACATCATCATCCTCGTTCATTTCCCGTCTCGTCTTCTTCTGCAGCGGGCTTGCCGTCTTCTCATTCTGCCCTTGTTCAAAGCTGTCCTCTCACTTATACCTGGTCCCATTCTACATCTTCTTTGAAGCCGGCCATTTCACTTACACCTGCTCCCTGTCCAACACCCTCCTCGTCACCATGAAGTTCCTCACCACCCTCACCCTCACCCTCCCTTCCCTCGCCGCCTCCTCCGCCATCAACGGCCTCCCCGATGCCAGCACCGGCGCCGCCGCCACGTCTCTAGACAGACGCACCGGCAGCTGCCTCTGCACCGGCGCCACCACCGCGTCCGACGGCGCCGATTTCCTCTGCGGCGACAAGCGCCTCGGCCCCAAGCAGCTCCCCACCATGCTGCCCCTCGGCAGCTTCGTCGCCAGCTACAACCGCCTTGGCAGCGACGACATCACCGTCGACCAGTTCCTCGCCGCCTGGACCGGACCAGACGGCCGCTACCGTTACCCCCCTCAGAATGGCTTCACGCTCGACGTCCACGGCAATGCCATCAACGGGACCTTGACGCTGGAAGTTGGCACTCTGATTGACCGATTTGGTAGTGAATATGGTATGTTTTCCTTTCCCCTCACACCCGGTTTCCTTCTTCGTCTTGCACCTCTTCTGCTTCCTTTTCCCCTTTTTGACTTTTATATCAGCTTGACCTTGAACCGTACTGACACTACCATTACAGGTTCATACGTTTCCGCCGCGAGCGCTCCCTTTTCGCAGCGTTCCCTGCCCCCGTCCAGCCTGGACGCGGACCCCAAGAATCCCGACTTCCCGTACGGATACCACCTGTACAAGGTCGTCCGTCCGTTTGCCGTTGTCGGCGGGCCCATTGCGCCGTGGTTTGGCCAGCCCGGCCTCGGCGCGCAGTTTTACACTGGCGGCCTGGGCAATATCATGAAGCTGATTCAAGACGGCTACATTGAGCGCCAGGACCCGAGCATCCTGGTAACCCAGTCCCAGGGCGCTTGCACGCAGTCAGGGTAGATTTGTTGTTGTACTTGTCAGCGTAGTGAAAAAAAAGTCGAATGAGCTAGCTTGGATGCTGGGATGGCAATCTTGATGTGTTATACCGAGATGAAGAATCAATCTACCCTTGATCAACAGAGACATATCCTAAAAATCAACGACAAACTCAATACCCAAAGTCTTCCCAGACTACATCCTCTCCGTGCAGCCATCCCTGTAACAATCTTAGCAGCGCCGGCCCCGCGCATAGATAAAATCTCGTCCCTTGTCCCCCAAGCCCCTTTACATCCACCTCTGCCATCCTCCTCTGCTGCACCCTCTTGACCCCCAGCCGCCGCCGCAGCTCCCCCTCCTCCTCTCCATCACCACCGCCCGAGCAAAATACCGTCGTCACGGCCGCCAGCCCCTCGATCCGCCCAAACGTGTCCTCTGCTAGCGGCAGGTCCTCGCCGCGCAGACTCCACAGCAGCGTCAGCGGCACGCCCGCGTCGAGCACGGCGCGCGCCTGCGCCAGCAGCGGCGTGATGCCCACACCACCGGCCACAAATACCGGCCGTTGCCGCGGCGTATCCGCTGCTGCCGCGGTCGTGGTGGTGGTGATGGGTAGACGAAACGATTCCTGGCCGCCAAAGCCCAAGACGGGAATCGTGAGCGGCGCGCGCAGGTTCTGCCGCCAGAGGAGGCCCGTCGCGGGGCCGCCGCTTCTCCGTGCCGTGATTTGCAGCTCACTCTCTTCTGTCGCCGCCGTTGCCGCGTCCGGCGGCGCGTTCGAGACGGTAAACGTGCGCACAAAGTCATCATTCAAGCTCTGCGGATCGTCATCCCGCATGTGCGCGTACCCATGATCCAGCTCGTCGCCAAAATCCAGCGTGACATGCTGCCCAGCATGCCACTTCATCTTATCCCGCTCCCCGTCCAGCCGAAAAGTGAACCGTGCCACCGTCGGCGACAGCACTTTCCTGTCCACCAGCGTCGCCATAACGCCCGGCCGGTCGGTGCACTGATGGGGCCCCGCGTCCCGCTCGGTGAGCAGGTGCCGCACGGGCGGGTTGTACGGGGACCGTTCGAGGTTGGTGCCGCGAAACGGCAGCCCGCGCCGGACAAGGCGCGCGGCGGTGATTGTGACTTGCACGGCGAGGGGCGTGCGCGGCAACAGGGCGGCGGCAGCGGGGCCGACGAGGATGGAGGCGCTGCCCGAGAGGTACAGCACGTCGGACGAGGCAAAGTCGGGTACGACGATGCCGACGAGGGGGTTGACCTTGAGGTTGCCGAGAGTCTGGTACAGCCGGTTTCCCGAGTCTGCGGGGTGAAAAACAGTGTTAGCTTTTCCGTTCATCTAGCATGTAGTTTGGAACAGGACCGCTTTACACTCTGGGTAGACGAGGACGGCCTCGTCGGCCTCATTCTTCAGCACGCGCACAAAGCCCGGCGGGCCGCCCCGATGGTTCGTGTCCATGGACGCGCCATCCGTGCTGGACAGGAAGAACATGTCCGCTTCGTCCAGCAACTTGATCGCCTGTTCCGGCAATATCCGCCCTTGCTCACTCTTGACCACCTCGATATCCTCCCCATACTCTCTCAGCTGCAGCCGCTTTCTGTTCAAATACTTGGGGCAGTTGCCCAAGCTCTCGGTCACTAGAAACGCCATCTGCAACTTGTTATCCTTCACGTCCGCCGATCCCGCCACCATGGCACCCATGAGCTTGACGCGGTCTCTGCTTTCCAGATCCAGCGCCAGTGCCGCCATCATCTTCCCCGCACCATCACTCGGCTGCACCACGCCACCACGAACCGCCTCTTCTCCCCCCCAGAGGGCCTGATACACGGGATCATGCGCCGTATCGACCGAGCTGTTCAGCCCCAGCACGCCGGGGGCGATGAGCTCGGCGAAGCCCCGGGCGCCACCCCAGAGCGCCGTCCATGGCCGCCCCTTTGCGTCGAGCGTGCCAACGGCCGCGAGCGGAGATGCAGCCACGCGCAAGGCATAGTGCGGCGGCAGGCCGGCGGCAGTCGGGTTCCGCCCCAGCGGGACCCGGAGCAGGGCCCGCATGGCGGCTTCGCCCTCATGCAAGGTTTCTAGTCGCCCGGGCATGATGTTGCTGTGCGGTGGCGAGTGCCCGTAGAACAAGTCGTCGGTGTTTTGTTGGAAGAGGCAATCAGGCTGCAGTAGGCGCGGAATCAATGCGAGTATGGACGAATTCACTCGCATGAGATGACAGATCTAAATGATGAGGTTCGAACGAGCTATGAGCAAATCTTGTCTCAACGGCGCCCGAGTATTATGCAACCTCAGATTGCAACGGATTGGCCAAATCAGTCAGCGCTCGGGAGAAATGGCGCCATCACATCATCGCGAATTAGCAATGCAAATGCCACAGTGAGGTTTGGTTACAAATCAGACGAGTTCGCTCACCCATTTGCAGCATACCCCACACGACCATCTGACCAAACTTGCCAAATCGGGCGGTTTCATATGGAATCATTTTGTGGCTGAATTTAAGCTTCGACTAAGTTTGGTATTGACAGTAAAGGCAATGCACGTAGCAATACGTTGGAACTTGTTAAGAAAAAAAAAAACGAGGGTATTGTGAACGTGACTATCATCATGTATATCCTATCCTGTAGTGCATCGTCGTAACCACTCGCTTCAAATGCTGTGCACTGGCTATCATAACGTGCTGCAATGTCTGGCTCTTCCTGGCCACTCATAGATCTTCAAACGCTGACATGAATGAATGAATGATTGAGCTAATGAAGCTCTAAATAAAGATAGATGAACTGAATGATTGAGCTTAATTAAGCTCTCAATATTGATATTTCGGTCTTTCGTTAAACTGCGCCTCCAAGTCGTATGGTTGTGGGTTGCCGCGCTGGCTCGGGGGAACCCAGCTTCCGTTTGCAAACTCGTCACCAGTGTTGCTGCGCTGGATCGGAGCAAAGGATGCATCCCGTTGGAAATACGGGTCGCTTGTCGCTGCTCGAACGGGGACTGGAGCAGTCACGGATCTCTGTGCCGAATACATCGGTCCACCAGGAGGCGCAGGGCCTGTTGTAGCGCTGCGGATCGGTGGCGGCGTTGGGGTTCCATATGGTTCCGCAGAGTACGGATTTTCTGCGGGGGAGATTTGCCATTGCGCACTTGGATTGTACGGCCGATATTCGGGTGGCTGTGCCTGAGCTGTAGCATTGGTGAATCCTTGCCGATATCTCGGCTCAAATCCATCTAATGACTCGCCCGTTGACGAAACAGAGCGAGAACCCACGCTCCGCTGCGAGTTGGATGGCCTGAGAGGATATTGGGCAGTAGGCTCTGCGAAAGAGAGCCCGGGCAATGCCGACTGTCCCAGACCGTGGCGAGGTTCCTCCCCCAGCAGGGGCATCGGAGTAGGAGCATTACTAAATGGATATTGATTGCCCGTGCCGGGCCGCGAAGCTTGGCTGTGCTGTGACGTGACTGTACCAGAGCGTTGGGGTATCATACCAAAATCTGGACCTCGCTGTGACATGGCTGTTCCGGGGCGTTGGGGTATCATGCCAAGACCTGGACCTCGCAGCGACCCGGCCGTACCAGGACGCTGTGGCTGCATCATGGGCGTGTGAATTGGCCCTCCATAGCCTATGTCTGCCGCGGCACTGATCAGAGGCACACTGGGAGAGTAGCTCGAATTGGAGCCATTGGTTCCTGTGCGAGTCAACGCAGTTCTGTTCATATTGCTCAGCTCAATACCGCCTGGGGTGCTGGGGCGAGATTGGTAGACGGGCAGCGTGTTTCCAGTATCAGCGCGGTTGAGCGTGGGCATGGCTTCTAGCTTGTCGCCAGCGAGGGCAGAAATGTCGGGCAAGGTAGCAGCGCGCTCTGGCTGCAGCTTTTCGCCCGTCATTTTGGCGACTTTGGCTTCGGCCTTGATCTTCTTGGCTTCATTCTTGGCAAGGGCTTTGTTGACTCTCTTTGTGACAATCCTTAGCAGCGCCTTGTTGACTTTGCGTTCACAGTAGCCAGTGAGGCCTCCATCAGCTCGAGGGATCCAGTGGAAGAGAAAAAAGACATAGAAGAGGACGGCCACGATGAGAAAAATGAGGGCAAAGGCCCAGACCACAAATGTAAAGGCCATGCCAGACAAGATGGCGGCTTGACGATAGTCTTCTTGGGCGAGAACCTTGAGCTTGTCAAAGAAGCCAACAAAAGCGCCATCGACAGATGTGGCTTTGGTGGCCAGCTTCGCTTCGTAGACGGACTTGAGGGTGAAAGCGTTAATGACCTGGCGAGGACCCGAGCAGACCAAAACGCGAATCCAAGCTGGGGCGTATTAGCAAGCAAATTGAGCATGTGTTGGAAGAAGACTTGCATTTGAAGCTAAAGTAAGTGAAGAGGGCAATGTAATGAGCTCCCTTTTTACTCTTGGTGAGGGCAGCAAATACTAGGAATCGGCGCCATCCTTGGGCCTTGCCGACACGAATAGACTCCCACCGGACAGCGAGCGGATCCATGTAGGATTCGGCAATATTGTTTCGCCGAATGACACGGGTAGCGCGGATGGCTTCGTACCCAAGATTGATAAAGGAAAGAATGATGCAAATGGAAAATATCCATTTGGAAACGTCAACAGAAATGGCGGGCTTGATGGCCGATGACCACCTGTTAAAGGCAATCAGCTGGACGGCGGTGAAGCTATCAATTGAGTAGACGGCAATGGAGATAATGAGGGAGAACCAGAGATAGCCATACGCAAATGGGGTGCCACAGCCAGAGGTTTTGAAGTCTTGGAGGTTGATGTAGTCCCATTTCTGTTCGGCAAACTCGCGGGTCTGCTTCTTTCGGTTTCCGCAACAGCAAGCCATGATCACCGTCGGCCAGCGAGACAAGCGATGATGGCGAATCTAGTCGGAAAAAGAATAATCGAAGGGTGACTGATGATGAAGAACTGGCCTGCCAATGACACAAGTCGCCTTCGCCTGCGAAGGGTCGACCGTGGTGGTGAGGAGGCGGGTAGAAGTCGGCGCGAGTGAAGGGTGAAAGTGTGCTCTGACGTTGCAGCGTACGAGGTGAAAAAAGCTATGAACGATTGAGTCGTGTTTGTGGTATCGAAGAGTCTTGTTGATCAGGTTAGAGCTGCGAAATAAACATGTCGCACCAGCGGCAACAATCAGTTGGGCTGATCGGAGGTTGTCGGTCCAAAGTTGTCAAACGTCGCAGAAGGGTTATTTTTGGGATGGCGTGCAACTCGTCGAATCGAAAGAGGCGAAGGGCGGAGAAAAAGGTGAGAAAAAGAAAAAAGAAAAGAAAGGAAGACGGCAAGGTTTCGAAAGCGCGTTTGGGAACAAAGAGCCAAAACGGGTGGTAAAATATGAATGGTGATGGCACGCACAATCGCGAGGTGAATGAAACCGGCCGAGATCAGACGATGGTAGTATCCGTCGAGGACGATGAAAGCGGAGACAGGCAAAAGACGAGGAGCCAGCCTTGCGAGTTTGGAATAAGAAAAACGTATCGGTAGAATGACAAAGAGAGCGTTGGGAATTTGTTTGGAATGTATTGGCTTCAAGATGGAACAAACGGGGAGGGGAGGCAGAATGGGTGACTGGTAATGAGTGGACGGGAGGGGACTTGGCAAGGCCAGCCAGTGTTTGACCCGATTAGCGGGGAGTTTGCGCGAGGCAGGTCACCGTCACAAGGTGCAGGTACCAGGCACAGGGGACCAGGGCACGCAGGGGTGGAAAAAGAGGGGATAAAGAGGAGAGCAGAGGATGTGGGGGGCCAGTTTTAGAGCTCTCCCTGGCCTTTGGCGGGCAGAAAGTGAGCAGCGCTGCAGCTTGCAGGTGATGCAATTCACAGGGGCTCATTACTAGGTCCTACTATGGCAATACCCGGGGTTTCAGATGCTGATTGGCCTCGGCCCTCGAGGCGGTCTTTTAATTAAGCGCCCGGCTGAAAGTCATTCAAGTATTTACGGAGTATCTGCAGTGGCTTTATTCGTAGCGCCGACTGGCAGTCACTGCAGGCTGCTGTATCCGTAGACTGCAGACCAGTCATCAGCCAGTGTAAATATCTGTCATCTACTTCGTCTGGCCAGAGTCAGTGAAAGGGAGTGACTCGGTGGGCTTCCAGCCACAACCATCAAACCCGTTTGCTGGCGCCGATTCCAGGGCGAGGCTGGTCTCCATCGTCACTCCCCACTTCCAGCTCCCCGCCGCCCATTGTTCCATTCCAATTATTACGCCAGCAAACGGAATCGTCAAAGCAGCTAGCAAATTGACGGTGCAATTGCTTCTCTCTTGCCAGCCAGTCTCATCTGACATGCTCATTGTAGAAATGTCCGACAAAAAAAAAGAAGAAAAAAAAGGCAGGGTTGGGTTTCGCCACGTCGCTGTGCCTCTACTCTCACGCAAGTTGTGCGTCACTCTGGGACGGGCGAGCACTCTCCGTAGCCTCTCTCCATGTACAATCTTTCCCAATCATCACCAAAAGGTACACGCGAAAGTTGGCTGCAAAAGAACAAAAGCAACTAATAATCAGTCGTTTCGCAATCGCCATCCCGCGGCCATGCCCGCCCCCGACGACCCCAACCTCTAACAAGTTGGTTGACTTCCACCAACCATATTCACGCCACTGTTGCCCGGCCCCCATCCTTGTGAAACCATTGTGGCTCGCCCATCTTTACCTCACTTGGCATCTTTCTTGACGCCCACCACCACATCTCTCTCTCCTTCTCTTTCTCTCTCTCTCATATGCGCGGCGCCTCTTCTCCGCTGTCTTGCCCTTGCTGTCGACCCTCCTCACTCCCATTGACGCTGCTTACCTGCGTCATGCTGTGCGACACCGAGCACTATATACGCAACCATGGGCGGCTAGCTGCATGAATGTTTATACTTTTTTGCGTCGACATGCGACGCCTTGGACACCGATATTGCTTTTGTCTTATAGATATGCTATGCTGGTTGCCGTCTTGAAACGAATTTCATGGACCGGCCGATTACTCGCCCGTCCCCAGCCCGAACTCCCGCAACAGCAGCCTGGTTTCCAGGCGCTCAATTAAGTGGTTGTGTTGTGAAATGGAAAACACTACTTTCGCAGTATCTGGAAGAATTCCCTGCTTGGCATCTGATATACAACTCTCACCACTCCAGCTGCTCTGCTGAAATACAGCCGACCGATTTCTGCTGTGTATGCTCTCGCACGGAAAGTCATGCCATAACCAAAAGACGGCCAACAATGCAGCGTCGCCATCTAGCCCCAGGTATAGTACCCTTCATTATACATAATTATCAGCGTGTGCGATTCGAGCATAACTTTCGATCAAAGGAAGCGGCCCGACTCCTGCTGCTCCTGCCTACTACGGCCTGGTCATTCATACCAAACGCATCACGGCTAGACCAGATGACTCGTTCCAAAACAGCTCATTATGAAAGATTGTGGTAATCACAGAAGCGAAGCTCCAGCACGCGCAGGCCGTTGTCCCTTCATAGCGGAAGAATCGTGGACACGACCAGGTAACAGTCATGCGTCTCTGTAGGGCCTTCCGGAGGATGGAAACTATGGCCCGGCCGTCCAAATCGGCCATTCTACCATCGCGAGCGCGTACACGTCGCTGCAAAATCAGGGCATCATCTTGAAGCGGCAGTCAATGTTTAGAGTAATCTCGGGCCACTACCCCCTACGGAAGCCGTCGACCAAATGTTCCATCGCGCAGCACACAAGTAAGTACACATGTGCTCGCCGTGGATTTGTTGCTGGCATGACGCCATGACTGGTCTGGTAGCGGGCCGCTGGCAAGCAAATGGCCAGCACCTCTCATTCATGTGAATCTGCGGCAGCATGAGGTGGCATTCTTAGCTGGTGTCTTACAACGGCTCCCACAGCTATGCGGCTTCTGTCTTGGTACGATATCTGACATGCACGTGTCGGAGATCTATTTGTTGGCACATTGGTGTACCTGGAAATTGAAGTATACATCGGACCCGTTGCGCAGAATTACTTATTAATTTAGGGCTAATCATTGTGAGCTTCGTCTTGTAAATAGATGGCATTCACACACCGCCCTGGCCGCGGTGAGTGTGGCTCGAGACCTGTGATATCCTGTCCGAATCCTTCTCTACTACCATTACGAGTGATTAGACAAGACGTAGCAAATGGGCTTTTATTTATCAAGTGGGCGACTGGACTGACTTGTTATATCCATCTGTTCCAAGCGAGTTATGTAGAGCGCTGAGCGTAGCTCTGGTCTTGAACATAGCTGTCATTTAACGAATTTTTATTTCTGGAGCTAGGAGCCTATTTTATCTCTCAGCTGCAGTTTTACTTTTACTTGTCATTTTCTCAGTACCATTTATTATGTTTTTTGTTGTACCTGAAGTCCCAGTTCCGCAGTCCCGCCGCCGCGGTGGCACGAAGCTCAATTCCTCTGCTACCAAGTCGACGCCCAACAGATCTCAATGCGCCACACGATATGGTAATTGCTGCATATATGCGATACAACTCTATAATGAAACTTGAGCAAGGAAAGTCGCCCAGGTTTAGTTCAGGATCACAACGAGGGGGTGACAACGTGCTGTACGGGTTTTGTGGGCGGGAACACGCGGTGGTGCCCTCAGCGAACTGCCTGTGGTCACCTGCAATCAGGATGTGGTTAATATGGTTCTGGAAATGGTCCCAGGCAACGTTCTAAAGGAAAAGTAACCATGTGTACCTGCAGACCAGGAGCAGAACTGACGGTGTATTCCCCCTGGGCGCTGTGAACGGAAGTTGGGCTAGGCCTGTGATCTAGAAAAACACCGCCAGTGATTCCTCCTTGATCTCGGCCAAATATTACTTTAGCCACATCACAAAGTTTTCTTGCCAGCTGGATGATGCTCCCCGACAGGGTAGTCGTTGGGGCTAGTTGTCCTGTCTTTGCACCATGGTCCATTTTCGACCCATGAGAGCTGCTGTTGCATCTTGCTTACTAGCTCCAAGAGTTCTTGGTCGAAAGGAACATGGCTAGTAAGTCGAGGCTCGATGATTCTGTCCGCAGTCCAATGCTGAGCTGAGCCATCCTGAGTGAAGGCGCTCATTCTTGCCTCTTCGGCATGGATCCGCTCCGAGGCGGGATTCATCTGCGGAAGACCCGGAGACAATTTGTCTGTACGAGGTCGAGATAGAATATGGTATATTGAACAAGGAAGAGGCATGCGCTCCAGAAAATTCACCAAAGGCGCCATGCGGACGCACGCTCGAGAGGATTCAACCCCACGATGGCAGCGCAGACACGATGGCCAACCTTGACTTTGCACTCTGTGGCATCGGGCCCAATCTTCTCCACGACGCGAGCAAAGTCGCATCCTGAGATTGCTCCCAGAGTCATGCAGGCGTCTCTCATTTTCGTATTCACGGAATTTGTAGACCCAGCTGCAACATGCCAGGAGGACTACATCGCCTTTGACTCTGGGGACGGGTGCCGTACGAGAAAGCTCAACACGGCCATGATCATCACCAACGATGGCAGTCCGAGTCTCTCTGCGAGTAGAGGATTTGATGTCTGCAGCGTCGGCAGACCCTTGGCGTCGAGGTCGGAGGGCTTTCAGGCGACCCTCGTTGACCGCACAGCAGCCATCGACAAACTTTTTCGACGGAAATGTAGCCACAGCCCGTCTGTCCGTACTCGAATAGCAGCATCAACACGACCAATGACAATCACTTTGTATACGAATCCAGCATTAACAGATAGTGGGCTTTCAATTTGGTTAGGTCCTTGTAATACAGATTTCTTGCCAAGCGCGTATTTCTCGGATCTCTAGTCGCCTTGCGACGAGCACGTCAAAGCTCCAGCTAGCTAGCCGGTATATACTTAGAGAGTTCCAGCCCTGCACTGGTCAAGCGTGTCCTTGCCTACCTTGGCGCAAAACTCAAGCACATCGACACCATCTTGGTTTTTGCCGTGGGTTCTGGAACACTCTACAGTCTTTTGGTTCGCAAGCTTCCTGCACTTCGCAAAGCCGGCTGGATCATTGACCTTGAGCGCCGCAGTCACCTCTGCCTTGAACTTGTCGATGAAGCCGCTGGCAAGAGTCTCGATGAGCTTGTCGGCCGCGTCGGCAGCCTTGTCCGGATCTTGCCCAGCCGATTTGACCTGGTACCGGAGAGATTAGCACAAGTCGCAGTTGTGATTGGCGGTGCACAAGGTTCGTCACGTACCCAGTTCTTGCCTTCCTTGATCATCTTGAGGGCGGCACTCGTGACTTCACGCTTCTTCTTGTCGTCGAGGTCCTTGGCTGTAGCACAAGAATCAGCATTTAAACGCCCCAATCATGAAGATCAAGTGGGAATCTTACCAGCGGTCAGGATATTCTTCTGCTCTTCAATCTTGACCATGAGGGACAGAACCTCAAGAGCCTGAAATCATGGGTCAGTACGAGCATACAGGCACACTGCGTAATAAAACGTACATAGATACGCGCAATGTCATAATCAGGGACCTCTGGGCTGTCTTCTAGGTCACTGAAGCCTGGGACCACGTCGTACTCATCCAGAAGGGGACTACTCAAGCGGTTAGCAGGTCTCTTAGCCCTCAGTAGTAAACCTAGCCATGTCTTACCCGTATGCATAGTCGTGCTTGCAGGCATAGTCCTCAAACTTGTCAGCCCACGACTTGACCTGGCTGAGTACTGATTCTGCAGATCCGAACGAAATGTCCTTGGGGGACTTTTCCTTGTCTGCCATGAGGACACCCAACTCGCCCTGGTAGAAGAGCGATACTTCGACAGTAGTATGCTTGTTAACCTCTTCCATGCCCTTCTTGACGTCAACGCTCAAGTCGCCCTTGACACCCCAGAAGCTCAATGCCGTCTTGGCACTAAATGGCAAGAAATGTTAGTTTTGTTTGTCAGTTGCAACGGGACAGAACTTACTGTGCCTTGAGGTCCGTTGACTTGGTGTCATCCGTGGCAGTAAACGTGACGCGAGCAACCATTCTGCCACCAGTTTTGAAGCCTAATCATTTTTTTTCCCATGGTTAGCAAACAAGTCAGAGAACTGAAAACGACAACCAAACAACATACCATGAATCCAGCGGTCACCAAAGTCCTGAGCAAATTTTCCAGCCTTGTATCTTGCCGTGTTAAACTGGAATCCGCCAGGTTGAGTCAACTGTCTCTCAATATCGATAATAGCGATATATGTCAAGCTATTCTTATTGAACTATACATGGATATTAGTCTTATTACAAGTTGGAAATACTACGTTCATGAAACTCACCTTAGCCTGGTCCAGGTAGTTACCAGAGACAGCAGCACTCTGGCCCCAGCCTGAGATGGTGGCGCCACCGCCGATGCCCAGAGTCTTCAGGTACGTGCTGCAATACGACACATGTTAGTCCTAGTTCTGTGAAGCTCAATGTAGTGGTCACATACTTGTAGTCTTCGACAAACTTGTAGTCCTTGTGCACAGTGCCTCGGCAGCTTGGGTCCTCGGCGCGGGACTGCAGATTGTTCGACTCAAGTAACTTCTTCTTTTCCTCCTTCTGCTTCTTCTTCTCCTCCTTTAACTTTCTCAATTCTTCAGCGATACGGGCCTTGAGCTCGTCGGGCTTGGGAGCCTCAAAGTACTCCGCTGCATTGATGCCCTCAAAGTCGCCAATGTCGGTGGTGGGAGGCGCAAAGTCGAAACCAATCTCATTTTGGGTGTTGTCCGGTGCATCTGTATCGGCTCTCTTCTTGTTCTCGGGCCAGATGACGGCGTCAACAATTCTGCCCTTTTCCAGGAAAGTGTTGTATCTGATTTCAAGTTAGCATCTTGGCAGCTTGGGCGAGAAATGGTTTCGAGAGCCGCTTACCCTTGTCCTTTGGTCAAGAGGCCAAATGCAGGGTTCTTATTCTGGTTGCCCACACTGTCAGGCTGGTCGGCCGGTGCAGCTGCTGCCATCTGAAGCAGAGTAGGCCCGAGGGCGAGAGACCAATGCGTGAGCTGCATTGTGCGATTCTATTGTAGTATAGAGCTGGAGAGATGGAAGCAGGTGAATGGTTGGCGATGTTGTTTTTGATGACCGAGTAAACCAAGCGCGGTGGGAGGACAGGCTTTATAGGAAATGCAGTCAAGAATGAAGCCAATCTAAAGACTACATTATCAAGTAAATAGTCTGATTTCTTTGGGCAGCAGGAGTCATGACAAGTCGAGCCAGTGATGCATAAGCTTCCAGAGCAGTCGCCAAGTATAATCTCCATGCTAGGGCTGGTGGCTCAAGGATTCCGCCTATTGCCCTGTCTAGCTGCGTATTACGAGTCATCGACAAGAAAGTAGAGCAATGGTGAGAGCTGCTGGGTATTTGTGAATAGTTGCCATTTGCCGAGCGGGTGTTCCATTCCGATATTGTTCGTGAACAGTGAGTTGCGGCCTATCGGTGATAGCTGTACACACATGGCGTCATGTTCCTCACCTGACTTGCCTGCATGACTCGTCCAGGTACCGAGCGAAAAACCATAGACTCGGAGAAAAGGCACAAGGTCCAGCATTCTCCAAATTGAAGGTTAAATTTGACAACAGGGCGTCGATCATGGCGCATTGA
This sequence comes from Beauveria asiatica, assembly GCA_038367545.1. Taxonomy (NCBI): domain Eukaryota; kingdom Fungi; phylum Ascomycota; class Sordariomycetes; order Hypocreales; family Cordycipitaceae; genus Beauveria; species Beauveria asiatica. The sequence goes on along the minus strand of JAAHCF010000556.1, from coordinate 10,985 downwards.
TTCACCCTTCAAAACAGCAATCAACCCGGATCGTCTGGTTTCATGAACAAGTACCATCATGGCAATTACACGATTGTTCCTGAATCGGCCCGCTTTGTTGCATTATCGGCCCAACATTGCGTGCCCTCAACCACAACTGCCATGTATGCGCGAATCGTAACCATAATATTGCTCATCGCTGCTTTAACTATCGAATGGATGCTATACCACGCAAGAGACTTCGCAAGGGGATTAGTAATGCTGGAATACATGTGTCTCTAATCCGTACCGAGAAAAAGTATATTCTATTGCCGCGCGGCCGGCAGTCCAAAGACCTGTCATCAAGGTACTTGAGCACACCATCACGCCAAGACTCGAGGTCCAAACATATGGGGTTTGTAGCCGGGTACGCACCCGCTGAGCATAATTCCGAGGTCATAATAATAGCACGACGGGTGGAGCCTACGGTCTACGGCAGAGTCTGTTTCAGAACGTGTCCTCGTATCCGGCCTCAGTAGAATTAATCTAAATAGGGTTTACTGGCATTACCCGGATTTCTCACACTCATCTCCGACTTCCCTTCTGTATATTCGATAAAAACACTGTAAATAATTACTGAAGAAGTAATCCGTACTCTAGACAATTTGAACAGATGGTTTAAATAATTTTAATGTAAATTACTATATGAAGTAGCTATACGGACCGCACTACGGGGGACTCAAAATCTTTCTTGGTCATAAAGACCTCTTTTTTGTATATATCCGTTCTTTGTTATATGCTTTCCGCTGTTTTGTGCCCCTTTTTTAACTCATGATGAGACAGTTTCCCCTAACTATGCACTGCCGTAGAGCCCTAGCCTGCCAAGCAAGGCTATGCGCATCAATACAAGCAAGCGTCATGGGGGGCTGTACGTTCTCGGGGAGCTGAGGACACTTGCCAGCCTTGTTGGCGAACTGCTTCATTTGGTAGCTGTGTTTTATGCGAGCAGGGCTCTGTATATATTAGCATTATGTATGTGCATGGTGCATGATTCGTCGCATATCGCTACCATGCCTATAGGGCTGTGCACCCCGCGATAGGCACATCATCCCAACCATGGCATTCTTCCAGAAGGTGAGCCTCTCCCGCGGGTTCCGGATGAGAGGAAAAGTCGCACTTGGAAGATTTTCTACTTTACAAGGCAGAATGCCTCCAGTGGCCATCGCGAGGAGCTCTCTTGTTTAGAAGCTCCCGGCCGTCACGCCCCAGTATAGTTATACTACCATAGTGTTGAACAATTCATGAGATCAATCCAGCAATTATTCTTTCCTTCCTTCTCCCGAAATAATATTCGGCAATATGAAAGCCCCCATGGTGCTCGGGGTGGCTTGAGCCGGTCGATCCCGCGGGCGGATATCAGTGGTCACAAATGACCTGACCCAGATCCACCAAGTCTTGCTTCGAGCTGACTTTACCCGAGCTTTATCCGTACGAAGCTAATACTATGCTAGTAATATGTACTTATTATTAATATAACCCTTTATAAACACCACTTAAATCCTAACCACAACCCGAATCCCTAGTTAACCTTTAAATATAACCACCTTAATCCCAACTATAGCCCGAATCCCTAATCTTAGCTTCAACACTAACTAGCGCTATAATGCGCAGCGTGCTTCGCCCCCCCTAACTTACTAGTGTTGTCTCAGTATGAGCCCTGCCCGCCGAAGTTCGGGTTGATAAGCCCAGCTCGGTCAACTTGAATATTTAGTGGATCTGGGACAGGGCTTACAGGTTATCTCTGACCTCGGATATCACGGCAGAAGCGGCGCGAGACCCCTGCTGAGGAGTTCGCTCCTCGGTGAACAATAGAGTCCCATTATTCTGCTATCTCACTGCTATCCATCCGCCATCTCTCTCTTAACTTCCCTCGAAAGCCTGGAGCGGCTTCAAGAGGCGCTTGTTGAAATACTACTGCGCTCCTCTTCGTGAGCTTGTAGTCTGGCACAGCAGCGGCGCATCCTATTTGTGGCGTTTAGGTAACGGCCGACGAAGCGACACCGTTATCAAACTCTGGCCAGAATGCGCTATTCTGCAGAGAAACAGCCGCCGAAGCCCCCCGAAGAAGCAACGTGATGGGAAGTGAGAGGCGCTTTTTGTCTCCTTGACAGTTCTGGGGCTGCTCTTTGTGTCGTAGGTGCTCAATGAATTCTGCATATCTGGGGCGCAAAGTCGTCAACCGCCAACCCGTGCACCATCCCATTCTCCAGCCAGCACGACGATGCTCTCTGATCCACCAACATGGCAAGAACAATATACACTAAAACATAATTCGAGGATAACTCTAGTTATAGAGAAGCCTTTGAATGAGAAGCATCGATGAATAAGAAGTTCATTTACTTGGCCGCAGGTTCTCGAGTGGTGATATAGGTACGACAACATATTCGATGAGACGGAGAGGCGATTTCTTGAAATACAAGGCCAAGGCGCCAGATAAAATGCAGAGTAACCAAGCAAGTCAGGGCGCTCGTTGTGCGTTGAGCACTGAGCTAATAATTAGCCATGCTACCGAGTAAAGCTTGGCCAACAGCCCGATCGACCCAGACTAGCGCTTCCGATTGCTTGCCGAGCATCAGCAGTGTAAATGGCGCGTCGCAGCAAGGTCATGGGCTATCCCGAGGTGTGATTTTGCGCAGAGATTCAACGTTGTCGTCGCTCCATTGCAGGTGACAAAGGAGTTGGCAGCTCCATCTTGCTTTATGAGACACGTATTTGACTTGCTGAATGGAACACAATTCATATATATCAAGTAGGGGGAAATACTAATTCTCATTATACAATCGTAGTTTGTTTGTTGAAAATAACTTTCCTTATCTTGCGCTTCCACTTGGTTGTTGAAACCTTTATAGTGTCGTGCTAATGCCACGTTAGCACTCGGTGTTCACGTGCTGGTAGGTGTGTAGATACTTACTGCCGCGCTTGCACTGCTATATTTCTAGATTGTCCTTAATCTGCCTTGGCGGTGAGAAGAGGCCTGAATCCAAAGAAGATACCCTCGATCCCCTCTGGATCGTTTCTCTCATAATGGGTGCTGTACATGCTGGTCAAGCCGTAGCCCGTCCGGTTGACAGCAAGCGATACATCAGCGTGACGCGGGTCGCCATATGGCCCATGCACAGTGCCCTTGTTCGTGACAAACCGTAGCTGACCGAGCTTGTGACCATAGACAATATCAACATTCTCAATGTACTCGTCCGGCTCCAGCGTAAAACTCCGTTGCTCTATTTCTGGCTTTCTGCACTCGCCAAACTTGGGCCCCCAGGTGTCGCCGTATTTGACCTGCAGGCTGCGCACGTTTTCCGAGACGCAGAGATTAACAGCGGTCATTCTGTCGGTCCGTTTCGTCACTGGAGGAGGGGCTGTCGCGCTCCAGGGCGTATTTTCTGTATAGCGAATGTAGGGTCCACGGAAGACCTCTCGGTCGAGGTTCAGTAGGGATGAATCTGGCATCTTTGACTCGCCAGTCAGGTACGGCCAAAACTCGGCATAGTTCAAAACGTTGTCGAGCATTTCCAAATCATAGTCGGCGTACGTCTGCAGAGCTAAGCCTTCGGCATGGCCATTTCCATAGTATGGCAGGCCAGTGCCTTGAACCCATTCATATGGCTTGACCTGCTTTCGACCCTCGGTGTAGTACTTTTTGGCGTGAGAGACATAGTCCAGAGTACTACGCTTAGCTCTGGTAGCGAATTGCTCAATGAAGGTGCGATAGGCCTCTTTCCACATTGCAATGAGCTCAGGGGCCACGCCGAGACGTTCCGCAGTCTCGATTGCGCCCCTGAGTAGTTCAAGCTCTGTATTATCTGCCCGAGTCTGGATAGCAGCCATGTCCCGAGCCGAATTACCAGAAGACGTCATTCTTTTAAACTCGTCTGGCATAATGTTGGCAACGTACTCTTGCGGGTAGCCCCAGTCTAGACCATGTTTGATGCCATCGGCCAGCAGCGTCAGATGTAGGTTTGCGGCCTGCGCAAACAAGGGCAGTGTAAGCGCTGCATAATTGTCGACTTGAAACTCTGGAATAGAGACGCGCATCATTGTGAGAAACCCAACATGATGGGTGCGGAGCAGTTCGGCATGCTCCTTCTTCTGGTCCGGCGCGGCATCATTGTAACTCTTCCAGACTTTTGCGTACTCGTTTGCGTTGAGCCTGAAGCCCTCCATCCTGCTCTGAAGCGCCTTGACTTGGTGCTCCTCGAGCTTCTTGCCGATCAAGGCTTCGACACGCTCACTGACCTTGGTCCACGGGTCGGTCGTTGGAGCAGGGAATATTGCCAGACCAAGGAGTGTCGCGAAAGAGCTGATGACGCCCCCAACGACGGGAATGGCGTTAAGTCCAATTGCAAAAATGGAGAGCACCAATTGAGAGATTTCGTTCTCGTTGATGTTCATCTTGACACCAGTCTGAGCAGCGGCAATGGCTTTTTCTGCCAGCTTGGCAGCTAGCTCATGATCGAAGGCCATGTTTGTGAATAGAGTAGAGGTAGTGGGAAAACTGTCAGATCTTGAGTGAGAGAAGAAGGGTCCAAGAGTGAATTGATACTCGGTGTTGATGGAACATGAGAAGCGCCTTGAGAGAGAAGCTGGGACCCTTTATAGATGGGCCGTCTTCGTAACAGATTCGTATGCATCACATCATTTTCTTTTTCAAACAGTCACACAATCACAACACAGTCAGGAATGACACGGTTGTTAGTGGGTGTCCTCTGCCAGAGCTGTAACTGCCGTTCCGGATTTGAACGCGTTGGTGGTATAACATCGCTTGGACCAGCTTATACGCTTGGCAGCAACATTGCTTGCGGTGGTATTACATTGCTCGGATCAGCTTACACGCTTTGTAGCAACATTATCTGAGGAACAAGGAATACATGTACCATGCCCCCACCAGATTCAGCTGTGCGGACGTACTTTACCCTCTTATGAATGGCCACTGTGGTAGGTGGCTATGTGTTTTCGAAAGACCAGGCGCTATATAGAGTAGTTGGGCAGTAAGCTCCATCTTGCCGAGTCGCGCGTCTGCCATGCCTCCGGGCCAGAAGCATCTCCGGCGCCGCTACGTTGGCAGGTTGAAGTCGAACCCCGTTTGAGCTCTTGAAACGCAGACTTCCATCTACAGAATCAGAATTCCGTCGAGTATAGACGGGTAATGATCAGGCACGAGTATAAAAATAACTCAAAAGTCTTAGTTTGGTTTAATGGTATATTACTATTAATCCCGTAAACTGTTTGCCGTTTCCCCTTCAATAAGTCGTGTCTATACGAGTAGTCATAAGCCAAAAGAATGTGCTCAGATTTCAACGGCCTATAACAACCGATAAATGCCTAGTCTTGAATGTTTTCCATTGTATCAGGAACATGTTCCCGTTTTTTTCTTTTTTTTCTTTTTTTTTTTCTTTTTTTTTCCACTGCGCAATGGTGAGAGTCATTTCACGGGCTTACTGCGCCTTAATTTATGAGGGCCAAAAGGTCATTACTGGGCGGAGCAGCGATGCTTTCAATACGATCATGTCCAAAAAAGGAAGGTCACTTAAAATATCCAGTAAGCTCGCGAGTCAAGCCGACGAGTCAGACCAGAGGCCGCAGGGACAAGGGTGCACTGCCCAAGGCTAGTTCCACTCGTTCACCGGCGGCCCGCCGGCAACAGTCGCGACCGGCCCGTCGGGTATTGGCGGGCTCTTTTTACGCCCCGTCCCGCTTTGAGACGAGTTGGCATTCCCGGACGTCTCGGAACAAGAGCAATTTAGACTGCAGACGATTGCGGTCGCGTGACTCTACAATCAGGCACCAAGTTGGCACTGATAATGCCAAGCTAGTCTGAGGCTATTCATAACTATGACATGGACCTGATTCAGACTGACGGAACGGACTCCGAGGAAAAAGTAAACCCTTGCTGACCGGTCTCGTATTTTTGCTCCCGTCTGGAACCACTGTAGCTACGTTGCGGTTGAATTGAATTGTCGATGCACGAAAACTATGAGCAGCATATGTGCCAGAGGTAACTCGGAGAAAGGAAAACTTGCCGGCCATTGTTTAAAAAAGAAGGCATTCGTGGCAGGCGCTTAGGTGGTGTCATGGGTAAACCCCCACGGGGTGCTAAGACTGTTCGCCGCTTTAACTCACCTGTAGGCTGCCATACTCCCCAGCCCTAGCAGCCCACCATCAAAATCGGCAAACAGTGAAAAGAACCCCCAGCAGTGTTCTTTACTTGGCAGTCTGCGACAGTTATTCATAGACTGTACGGATTAACGTCGGCCACCCACTTCTCGGCACCACCCACTTCTCGGCAGGGTAAACCTAGCCACCTTATATTTTAACTAATATAATTTAATATATAATTTCTTATATAATCTTATTCTTTAATTATAATTTTTTTCTTATATTTATATTATACTTATATATATAAAATCTAACCTTTAAAATATAATATAAAATATTACTAAAGATTATAACTAGTTTTATATATTATAATATTAAAATATATTATAATTAATTATATAAGATTATTTAAAAATAAAATATTATAAAAGAAGTTTTTAAGTAAATATAAAAGCTTTTTATAATTTAAAAATTATATTTAATTTCTTAAATATTAATTTAAAATATAATAAATAACCTTTTTATATATAAGTAAATTAAAAATATTATATTAATATTAACTAAATATAATAGTTATAAATAATTAATTAATAAAAATTAATTATAAAGTTTTTTATATTAAAACTTAAAAGTTAAAATTTTAAAAAATAAAAAACTTAATTTTTAATAAATAAATAATACTTTAACTTATATTATTTAAGATTTCTTTAAACTTTTAATAATTTATATTATTTAAAAAATATTATTAATAAATTAATATAATATAAATAAAATAAAGCTTATAATAAAGCTTTAAAAAATAGTTTAATATTAAAGTTATTATAAAAGTAAATTACTTTAAAGAAATAGTCTAATTAATATTATTAAAGTATAATTTTTAAGTATATTTTAATAATTAAGAAGAGGCTATAGCTATTAATTCTTTTTAATAAAAAAAATATATAATAATAATAGTTTCTTAATAAATTATACTTTTTTAAAAGTTAGTTCTTTAAGATAATAATAAGAAATTAAATAAATAATAAAGTAATAGTCTTTTAGCTAAAAGTAATCTTTTTACCTTAAATAAGGCTAATTATAAGCTAATAATATTTTCTTATTTTTAATAGCTATAAAAGTTATTATATAGTTAAATTCTTATTTAAATATTATTAAAATAATATTTATTTATTATTTTTACTAGTTTATAACTCTTATATTTTTTAACCTCTTAATATAATTATATTTAATATAATTAAAACTAGTTATTAAAAAAAGCTTAGTATATAATCTAATAATACTAATTCTTTATTTATTAGTAAATAAACTTTTCTTAAATATTACTTTATTACTAAAAAAGCTAAATTAATAAAAGAAAATATTTAAATTAACTAATAAAAGACTAGTCTTTAGCTAGTTAATTTAGCTTAGTTACTAATAAGTAATTTACTACTTAATCTAATTAAAATAATACTATAACTAATACTAATTAAGTTAAAAAAAGTACTTAAAGAAAGCCTACTAAAGGTTAAAATACTATTAAATAAAAACTAGCTTTAGTACTTATTTTATAATAGTACTTAATAGTATTATAGTATAGCTATACCTTAAGTAAGAGAATATAACTATAAGCTTATAAGATTAAAAGCCTAGGTATTATTATAATATAAAATAATTATAAGTATAAAAAGTTTATATAAGTTTATATATAATAAAAAAAAATATAATTATAAAGTTATAAGATCTTTATAAAGATCTTATAAAGAAAATTCTTATTAATAAATAATAAAGTTATATTATTATAAATAGCTTATTTATTAAGATTTTTTTTATTACTTTTTTTATATTAATTACTTTTTAATAAGTTATTTATTATTATTAAAAAAAAATAAAAAAACTAATAAAAAGATTTAAAATAATAATAAAAAATAATTATATTTAAAATACTAATAAGACTTTTTTATAAATTAATAATAAAAGTATTATAATAAATATTTTATCTTTATTAATATAAATTAAAAAAAATAATTACTTTAAGATTTTAATAATATTAAATAAACTATAAATAATATAAATAATATATAATTAATACTAATAAATAAAGTTATAAAAACTTTATTATTTAATTATAATAATAAGGTTATATTTAAATAAATATATTTAAAGTAAAAGATATAAAAAAAAAACTTTAATAAAGAAAATAAAAAAAGGTAAAAAGATAAAACTATTAGAAGAATTACTTTTTAATAATAAAAAAGAAATATCCTTAAAATAAGCTTATAATAAAAAATAAAAAAATAAAATTAATATATAATACTTAACCTTTAAAGTAAAGAGTATAATTAATTTTTAAATATTTATAATAAATTTAAATATAGTTTTTATAATAAAACTTTATAAATTTATTATAATATAATAATAAGTTATTTATATAAACTAGTACTTTTAAAGTAAATTAAAATAATATTAAACTTAATAATTAATTAATAATATAAATAATAAATTTATTAAGGTTATATTATAAACTTAATTTAAAAAATAAATATAATTAAAAATAAGTAATAAGTATATTTATAATCTTATAGTATTTATAAACTTAGATTATATATAATAAATAAAGAATTAGTTATTTAAGTAATTTTTAAAAAAGTAAAAAAATAAAAAGTTAAAAATAATAAATTAATTATTAACTAATATATATATTAACTTTTTTTTTAATTAATTATAATTAGTATTTATAAAAAAGATATTATTAAATAAACTATTAAGTTTTTAAATATAACTTATAAATTATAATTATATAATAAACTTATAAAAAACTTAGAAAAACTAAATAGGTTAAAATAATAAAAATAAGTAAAATAATAATAAGTTATAATAATTATCTTTAGACTTAAAAGTTAATAATAGTTATACTTAAATAATAAAATAAAATAAAATAATAAGATTAATATATAATCTTTATAAATTTAATTATTAAAATTATAATAATATATATAAAAAAAGATTATATAGTATTAAGAAAAGACTTAAATACTAAGACTATAAGACTATTATTATTTATTAATTTACCCCTATTATCTTATAAGATATTAGGTATCTCTATAATTTAATAGTATAAGAAAAACTATTACTATTAAGGCGCCTTATTATACCTATATTATACCTAACCTAGATAAAAACCTATACTCTATACCTATTTATATTAATATTTCTACTTCTAGTAAGTATTAATAGTTACTATATAATAATTTTCTAGTAATAAGTCCTTAAGCTATACCTTTAATATATATATATACTATCTTTACTTCTTAAAGATACCTATACTACTAGATATATTAATTTTACCTTTTTATTATATATATATCTAAGTCCCCCCTAAGTTCCTAACTCTTTTACTTATAATAGTTATATATAATTTTATATTATTATTATAATAGCTATTATAGTATAGTAGTTAGTGTGTGCCTAATAATATTTTTACTAACCTAGACCCTATAGTTGCCCTAATCTATACCCTGTTTAATCCCTTATAGTGTTACTTACTTTTAGTGTACTAGGCTTTTAGGAAAAATAGAGAATTAGAAAGGGGTGCCTTTAGCTAGATTTAAACTAGTGATCTATATACTAACCTATATAGAACTCCCTAGTATAAAACCACTATACTATAGAGGCCTATAAGACTATTATATAAATAGTATAAGGTCTAAGTATATTTAAATTAACTAGAATTAGATTATTAAAAGTATAATAAAGATTATTTTTATTATAAATATAAGGCCTTAAATTATATAATATATTACTAATAAAGGTATATTATAAAAAAATATAGTTAAAAGTACTTAGCTTAATTATTAAAATAATAAAGTAAATACTAAAAAGATATAAGAAAGTAATAATAAAATAATATATTAGTAATTAGGCCTAATTAAGAACTTTAAGTATTATATAAAGTATAAGAAAATAGTTATAACTTAAAAAAAAGCTTTACTTTTATAAGAATTATAAATATATAATTATAAAGTAATTATATTATTATAAAGACTATATTTAACTTAAAAAGTAATTATAATATAATTTATATTTAAATTATAAACTTAATATAATTAAAATTACTTAGTTAAAATACCTTTATTATTAATAGTAAGTCTTTTAAAATACTAAGCTAGTTAAATATAGTTATAAAGTTAATAAATAACTAAAAAGTTATAAAAATATAATAAATTTATATTATAATTATAAACTTAAGAGTAAATAATATATTATTAAGAGTATTATAATAGTATAATAAAAATCTAAATATATTACTTAAGTATAACTATTAAAACTATTAACTAACTATAAATAGCTTAAAGCTTATAAAGAATATATAAATATATTATAAAATAGTTATAAAAATTAGGTTTATATTTATAACTAATAAAAATAATAAGCTATAAGAGCTAAAAGACTAAGAAAATAGTATATTATTAATTAAGTATATAATAGTAGGTAATATTAATAATAATATAGTTATAGGCTAAGAAGGCTTTTTAATATATAATAAAAAAGCTAAGGAAATACCTTTAAAATATATTAAGATTATAGTAATATTCTCTAAAATAAAAATATTAAAGTTATTATTTTTAAATAAGTTATAATATATAATTAAGCTATAGAATAGTATAATACTATTTTAAAGACTAATTTATATATTTATACTTAAAGAGTTATAAAAACTTTATAATTTTATAATAAAAGTATAATAAAAAAGCTAAATTAGATAATTAATAAGCTTAGTAAATATATTTATTTTATTTATATTAAAAAAAGGTAATAAATTATAAATATATATAAATTATTAAGTACTAAACTAATAAATATATAAAAATTATATAATATTATTATTAATA
>JAAHCF010000555.1:0-25578 GCA_038367545.1 Beauveria asiatica | reverse complement strand
AAAAAGTTTAATTTTAAACTTTCTTTTTTTTCCCCTGGGGGTTTTTTTTTTTTTTCTTTTTTTTTTTTTTTTGCCGTGTGCCGTCCTATCCATTTATTAATCATCTTGTTCGTTCAGGTCTTCTCCAGTGTCTTGGTTAAGAAAAAAAAAATGTGGCCTTTTGTGTGTTGAAACACGGCTCGCAATTGCGCTTGCTATCAGTGCTCTTGCAGCACGGCCTCCACTTCGGAGGAAAGGAAACCTTATTTCCACACACACGGCATGATCGCCTCCTATTTATTTCTTTGCTTTTTCTTCTGCCGACATGAGGGCTTTCTTCCTCAGGGCGGGCGGGTCGTCTTGAACCGAGAGACGTGGCGCGACCGAGTCTTGCTATAAATAGAGGCATCAAATCGAATGATTATCGAGCCATTGGTTGTGTCGGATGATTGACACGGCGTCTTGTTGAAGGAAAACGGGCGTGCAAACGTTTTTGCGCTGCCTGGCTGAAACATGGCGCCGCATGTAGATGAACTGTTCACGTTATAATAATAAGCGAAGAAAGCCGTTGCGCCATGTCGTGCAATGTCCAAGCTACAATGTCGTTTAAGCAGATATTTGGACGACTTGACGAGAGCCTCTTCAGGGCACGGCGCTTGTGCCTGTCTGTCCATGCATTCGCATGTGACAGTCAATTCATGACCAACACTCGCACAGTTGTGAAAGCCATATATGCACAAAAAGAAGATTGAATTCTGCCAGCAGGCAAGCTGCATTCTCTCAACAGTTTCAACGTCGATATAGTAACGAGCATAAAACCCGACAGTAAATCATTGCATCACGCTATGCCTGCACTGTACCTTCAACGTAGTATCTCGTCCTGCCTGAATTAGGTAGCAGCGTAAAATTCCAAGGGGGATGACTCGGCTCCTACTTTGAAAGTTGTTGCCATTTGCGGATGTTGATGGGCTTGGGCTCTATCGTTAGTTACCTTCGTGAACTGCTCAAATTGAGCTGATGCCTCACTTATTCTTCGTCGCAGACTTTCCGCCTTTCCCTTGTGAATTACTATTGACCCAGTAAAGTCATAAACTAAAGTATCAACAATAGGGTACAAACTTGGTCATTCGACTGGTTGCAAGTCGTCCTCCGCAGCCGCGCGCCTCGCACCCCGCGCATTGTCAGCTGTAGGGTACGTCTTAATGCTGAAGCTTCGTCAGTCTTCTTGGATAGATGCACGACGCTGTAGCTCAACCTCATCTAAACTGTAATGAAAATGATCGGATTGAGACAGCAGTGTCACGACTTGTGTGGTGACATTTCCGACTCTTTCACGGCCATGCATTGATGCAATCCGGTGCTCTGCATGCAACTTTGAACAAACAGCCAAGCGACGGCAGCAAAGAAAAGGCAGCGCAGAATGATTGACTACAATGTGTTGTATTGAAAGTGCTCATCATGCCCGTAAGCGAACTTGGTGACACTTTCATCAACTAGTCATTCAGGTACGCCATGAAATCTCCGCAAGCTCTTACATCTTACCTAGGATGAAGGCGGTACGACTTGACAGAGATCGAGGGTAAGAAAGGCGTGTAGATTCCATCCTCGTGCAACGATGTGTACAACAAGATCAAATGTAATAGATGAACTCGAAAGTGGAAAGATAGAAACATGAAATTGAACCAACGTAGATGAAGCTGAGTTGCAAAGGCTACCCATGTACAATACCACCGGTGTCATGAAAGCGACCAGCTCACTCATATGAGACACGCAGAAAGCCACCCTTGCATACAACGCGATATAATATATTCGAGAACATGCTGCCAGTGTAGGACTCACAACTCCTCGTAATTATACCGCATTCAGCCTTGAGCCACTGCGTAGCCCCAAAAGTACCATTCTGGCGCTTATACACACGTCATGAAGCGCACTCTTGCAGCTAAACAAGTTTGACGTGTTCTTCATCGAGCTCACGTGGCAACAGAAGCTCCAGAACTGTACGGTCCCAAAGCGACATGCCCATCTTGAACATGCAGATATCAGCAAAACAGCTCCAGGGCAATTTGCCGCCCTCGGTCACTGCCCAAGCCGGGCTCAGGTCACGTACACCCACAACGTCGATTGCTACTTGTTTTGGCTCAATGTACAGTACCTTTCTGTATCATTGAAAATATCCGGTTTCTGTGCAATAACCACATTCTCATCATGACCACATGAGTGGTGGGTGGTCCGCCGCTCCGTTGTGCCATGAGACATGATAGCTTTGCAGGCTTGCAGGAAGGGCTGTCAGGTTTGCCTTGTGGAATAAAGGCTGTGATCTATCAGTCTTAAATTTATGCGTCATTGATATCACTGATATAGTTGGTGGGCTTCGGACCGCTCTCTACTACTTCGCCGCCATGCTCGCCTTGGACTGCAACATTAACCTTCTCGGGGAGATCTTGCCTGTACGACAAGACGGGTCCTTTTGCAAAAAGACCTCTGATCAATGCCTAGACGGAACAAGAGATACAGCTCAATGCGTCTTTGTCAGGTGTGTGTACAGAGTCGGCGCAAAGTCGATGCTCAGTTGCCCGTCCGCTTTTCCGCCGCTGCATGGGAATAATCACATCGACAACTTCTTCCCTCAAAGCACAGAACAAACCCACCAACAATACTGGTATACCAGTTTCCACTGCGTTTGATTGCCGATCGATCGGATTGCCATACTTTTCGCCTTTTGCAGGGTAAGGAGATGGCCACTGCAGGCTCATCAGAGCGGAGAGAGAGATCGCGACGCCGCTGGGGAGCAAACTCCACAAGGTCCTTGCCAGAGACCGCACAGTTCTCTTCTATGCTACTAATAGAACGATCACTAGCTCACGTATCAAGGTCATCTCTCTGGAATTACCCAAGAACCATGAGAACCGCCGCCCACAGCGGAATGGCAGGCTCCTTTCGGAACGAGTACAGGCGCCCAGGTCAAGTTGTGCAAGTGACAGACAATAGACTAGAAGGCAAATGACAGGCCGCAAATAAGATACAGCAAGCCTCTATGAGATGAACAAGGAGATTTTGAAATTTCGCTGCTCTTTCCACTCGGGGACAAGGTCCGGGACGAGAATAGCACCATTAACCACGGAATGCAACCTAGCTAACTAACCAACCGACGGAGCCAGGAAGCTTCGATTTGTTTGTTAGTGGCGTAAGAGGCGTTTTATGGCCTGCGAAAAGTAGTCATCTTAGTTGATAGGATGACATGTATAGGCAGTGCGTTGCAACTACCGTTCTTGTCACTTTTCTATGGCACTCGGCTCGAATAAAAGATGTGCAATCTGGAATGAAATACTGACCCTCGTGGGAAGGCTGCTGAGGGGATGGTATTCGAGCCTACGCCCAGGATGAGCTCATGTACGTGGCCAGCGCCCGTAGTAACGCGGCAACACCTGGTGTCCTTCCTTGTGCCACCAAACCAGCGATTGTTTCCCGACGGCACCGCTCAGCTGGACCGCAAGGTAGCAGCTTCATTCAGGTGCCTGCCCGATCGGGAAGAGTGGTGTAATGCCCCAGCCCGGTGGACTTGCGTCTGGTCTTGTTGGCTTGTTGCCAGACGCCAAGTACAATGACGCTTGCCAAAATAACATTGGCCAGCTCCGGACATATGCGCGAATGCTAGTTGGGATGACGTGCCACTACATTCGAAGCAGACGCAGAAGTATGAACGGGCATAGTCTGGCGAAGCATGTTGAGCGGCGACAGAATTTCCAGGGTTTATTGGGGCCTGTCTTGGGGAAGACGGGTAGGATCTTGGCAATCGAGGAATGGCTGTTGAGCGAAAGCGGTCTGGACAATGCCAGAGCATTCTTCGGGGTTCACTCTATTTGTTAATGATTCATCCCGCTGCTAGCTGTGAGTCAAAACGAAGAACAAGCGCGAGGGCTGGTCAAGATAGTGTCGCGGCCTAATAAGGGTAAATTGAAGCGAGGTGAGATGACATTGTCTCGATTGGTGTCTAGCACTTGACTCTGCCGCGATGTGCTAACTAATCGTAGAATAGCGCTTGTGGCGCCGATAGACGATATTCACGTGAGGTAGGGTTTGCTGGTGTTTCTGGCTTAGAAGAGGTTTTTCGGAGTCGAGGTAATATTCACCGCGATACAGCGGTTGAAAGTTGGAGGGCAAGGCAGAGTATGGCTGGTGACGGAGAAAGGCAGAGGGTATCACGTTGTAACTAGACGGCGAGGGAGAATCCGTGAGTGAGTGGAGGTGCAAGCAACATGGGCGGAATAAGCACTGGTACCTGCATCCGGCGTGGAGACTTATGTCGGTGTGTGCTGCGATGCAGTGTGTGGCCTAGTAAATAATCCGTAGTTACCAATGTATAGAGTAATATCGTGCAGTGAGGGACCAGAACAGTGACATCTAGGCCTTGCTGAGGAAGCTTAACGATTCTTGTTGTCTGCATCACCCGATAAAGCCGAGATTTGTAAATTCGTGACTTTGTGGCGCCATTTGCTTGTCGTTGCCCAGCACAGGTATTTAGCCTCCTCCCTTGGTTCGAGAGGGGTCGGGGCAAACTCAAAAAAGGGAGCCAGCTGCAATCCCCAACCCAATTGCCCAACACCGACGGGATACGCAAATTGCGAGCCCATTACCTTGCCTACTAGTTGGCTGGAGGAACGAAGACAAGTCTCTCGAGCGAGCGGACAGGCCCGACGCGGGCTACGGTTGGCTGGTGGCGCGAGACCGACCTCCACAGTTATTTGGACGACGACGCCGAGTGTGAGCTAACAGATGCGTTTATTTAGTCGGAGATGTACGAGTACATGATGAAAGTTGAGTGTTCGCGGAGCCGAATTTTGTTTGATCGGGCAGAGGGGCGAGCGAGAGCGCAAGGCTCGGAGTGCAGAGGTTTGGAAGTGGAATCAGCGGGGCAAACGGAGGAAGATGACAATACGAGAGAGGAACAAGTCGTGAGTATAAATTGTAGAGCTGCGATGGTGAAATCTGAATGGCGCGAGGAGCTGCAGGAGATGAATAGAAGCGTGCAGTAAAATATCCGTATTCTATCCTATCATGACGCTAGCACCAGCCTCCTCGTGGCGCTTGTGGCAGGGCTTGCAGTGGATTGGTCAAGTTTGGTCGGCACCAAGGCAGCACGCTTCTTGTCCTCCTATCAAGATAGGATAAACACATGATAGAACGACCTTGTCAACCTGTAATACAGAGAGCACAACCACCACCTCCTCTCCTGCATCTGCAACTTGCAGCAAAAATTCCGCCGCAGCGCAAATTGACTGGCCCTCCTGCCGCGGAGCTGAAGCAGTGCCATTGGGGGTGGACACGAGCTACTCAACCCATCCAGCCAGAACAATCAGCAGTGGCTAGCCAGGGCGAAGATGCCGCTAATCAGGAGACCCCAGTACAAGCGAGCATCGCTCAGCCAGTCGGACGCTGAAATGACCAAATTCACAGCCTGCCACCCGCAACTAGTGCTCTGTTAGCTTGTTCTGTTGTCTAAATACCAGAAGTCTCCGCTGATGCTGGCTGGATGGAAGCGGAGCGCTATAATAACCCTCTTTATTTGCCTTTGCACCTACTGAGTACTGCTCCTGTCTCGTACCTAATTACCTTATTAGTATAAAGTAGAGCCGGTGTTAGTGCTGCCCTACTCCTCTGTCGTACCTGTATCGCTGTAATACATCGATCCTGCCCAGCTACCCGCCCTTGGCCCAAGTATTCTTTTCCCCTCAACCCGACGCCCGTGCAGCCCGCAGCTATCTCGGTCGGCTCCCTATGGTAACGTTGGTTGTACGGCAGACGCAATGTAATAATAGCCCTCCTCATCTGCCCTCACCAACCACTTTCTTGTGGCCTCGACTCTTGCTTCCTCCATCACGTCTGCTTGTTGCTTCTCCGGCTACCCTCTTCGCCATCGAATCCTGCCTGTTTTGCATCATCTCTTGCTTGCATTGCACGTTTGCCTCGCTAAATAATCCTTCATCGCAACACCGCATTCAAGGTTTGCCCGCCCTGACCATCCCGTCCCCTTATTATTGCTGGCTCCCTGGCGACGCCCGGCTCCTCCTTTGGCCTTGTCTTGCTCTGCGGTAAGTCCAATCTTTTGTTCCCTCTGCCCTCTGCCTGCCCTTGTCATCGTGTCTCTTGGAGCTAGCTAGTCAGAATATTTGCTGTTGCTCGCTCCTCGACTCCGCCCTCCCTTGCTTTCCACCCGCTTTTGCAGCCCGCTTACTCTTTGTCACCCTGGACAGCGTTTGCTTGTTCTAATAGATTACTCGACCTCGCGGTCCTGATATCAATCCTTCCAGACCCCCTTTGCTTAACCTCTTCATTCCCAAACCGCATCTCTCCGATTCTCTGCTTTCTCACAATCAAAACCGCCTCGTCGCCAGCCTATTCTTGCCCTTATCGACATCGATCTTTTATACCGTCGTTGCTGTGACACACCAGCAATCCCCACATACTCTCTCCAGACTGCATACCCGCCAAAAAAAAAAAAAAGAACCTCGAAGCAAAGTGTCTTCGCCTCGAGACAATCCCAACTAGTCTCTAGATCTTGTTTCCCGTCCTAGCTCTTTCTCACTGCAGTCTGGTCCTTTCTGGCATGCCATCTGCCACTGCTCCAGCGAGCTTTACCTTCGAGCTGCTATGAGCGACACTCGTCGTGATTCAACGTTAGTACACTTTCGCCTCGACGCCCCTTCTGCCGCCATATCCGCCCTCATTACCATTAGCTGACTATTCTCCTGCATCTAGCAGCTTTGGAGATCCAAACGCTCAACCGCCGACCCCTCAACAGACTCCCACGTCTGCTTCATTTGCCAGTCCCATCTTCGAAACACCCCAGCAGCCGCACGGTTCCTTCACCGACCTGGGTGGCTCGACACCTCGCTTCGCCGAAGAATATTCCGTCTTTAACGCTACTCCTGGCAATCTCAGAGGCTCACAATCCCAGTTCCCTGATTTTGTCCCGCCCACGCCCGTTAGTTCCCATAAGCGGCTCCTCCCTGCTGAAGGCTTTGCTGTCGAGATTGCAACCCATGCCAACCACTTTTCGCCCAACTCAAACTTGCCACCTGTCGACCCTTCGAAACGACTCGCTTCCTCTCCCAGCCTGAAAAACCCAAAGGATACCGCACGAGAGACCACTTCCATCTCGACCTCTTCTCTTACCAAGGCTAGGTCTGCCAAGAAGCCTCGCCGAGGAACAATTACCAAAGATCCCGAGTCCCAGATTATATCTCCGCCACCTACCGTCCACAAGGGAGAGCAGAAGCTCGCACCTAAGCTCATCATGCAGTATGAACAGTCTTTTCACCAACCGGACTTTACTGAGGCAACCCAACCCCACGATATAACGACTCTCATGGCCAACTCGGGCGACATGTTCCACTACCCGTTGTCAGCACCCGCTGCTGCTACCGCGAATTTTTGGGATCCCCAAGCATCCATGGGCATGGATCTTGATTTCAATACTGCTGCTCCAGGCATGTTTCCTTCCTCAGGTACTGGTCACCGACAAACTGGCTCATTTGATTGGAACAATAATGTTCAGCTTTTCCAAGACCCCGGCATGCTGCCACCGTCATCTAACCAAGAAAATGTCCAACCACAACAAAGTGTAAACCTGTCAATGAACCAATATACTCAACAACTCGATGATCCATTCGCCATGCTGAACAACGGCGAATTGGTTGATCCTAACTTGATGATGTGTCAAAATGGCGCTATGCCTGCCTTTGCCGCAGCCGAGCAGGGAATACTCGCTCCTGGCGTCCCTGCCCGAAAGACGACCTCGAAGCCGAAACTCAGTCGCGCAGGAAATAAGAAGTCGACGAGCACAGCCAAAGTCCCGGACCGCAAACTGGCCAGCTCACCGCTCAAGCATCCTCGAGACGCACTACAACCACCCGCAGGCGATTCTCAAGGCCGTGGAAAGTTAATAAGAAGTAACACATTGCCAACGCTGGCTCCCGCAGCTCGATCTATGGCACAGGTTGCTGGTGGCTCGGCTGATGGTGGCCGCCCGATGGCCCGACCGAGTGGAAGAATATCGCCCGTGAAAAACCAACGAAGACTATCCTCCTTAGCGTCGATACGGGAGACCTCTCCGGCTGTTCAGCGTGCGCCTGTCCGATTCACTATAGATGCTCGGGGCCGCGCAAGAGCAGAGATGACCATGGTGGGCCAGAGCAGCATGACCCAAAGCCTCCCGAGAAGTAAAAGCAGTAGAGACCTGCCACCCCGCTCAACCTGGGATGCCTCTTCCGATGACGAATCTGAAGATGAAGACCCCATCATCATCCCTTCCCGCACAAATTCTTTTAGTGCCTCATTTGCACTCCCCGACCCCCGAAAACCCGTCGGATCCATCTTCCACCGCCCCCGGCGCAGTACAAGTGACAGAAGTAGCAGTTCTGCCGGCGGAGAATTTGGCCACCCAAATGGTGATGAGAGTGAAGCTGAAATTATCCTCAACGAGCAGCGCGGCCGCGGCGGAGATGCCGCTAGCGAACTCGTCAAGTTGGTCGAAAGTCGCCAGAAGCGTTTGAGCCAGCCCAATAAGCCAGGGCGACTCCTTACCAATCTTGGTGACTTACGAAGCGATACAGTTTCGCCGTCCAGTCTCGCCGAGTCTGGTTACGGCACAGATGCACAGGGTGTCCGCTGCGTTTGTAAACGAAGCGGATCCAGTAAAAATGCTTTCATGGTACAATGGTGTGTAAAATCAGCTGGACCTTGCCTGTTCCTAAGCTAACATGCCCAAGTGAATCGTGCGAAATGTGGCTCCATGGCAAATGCGTCGGAATCTCAAAACGCACCATGACCAACGTGTATATTTGCGCATTCTGTGCCAACACGGCTACGCTCGGAGGCATCCGTTCTCGTGAAGACATGCATGAAAATGCACTTGGCATAGCATCACCAGTGGGAAGCACGGCATTTCGATCTTTTCGGTAAAATCATCTGTCGAGTGTATATTGGCCGGTGTAGATAAGGTGGACACAGCGGGCACCCGGATATACGATTGTAGATGCCAACGTCTTGATATATATGACAAAAAGCTCTAATGTAGCATATGCTAATATTAGTGAATTCTTTCTTACTCTTGAATTAATAACCTTTGTGCGTCTTACTCCGCGATTGTTCTTGTAAATAGTACATGAGTTTAGTCCCCGCCGAGCCGCTGTGGGCCGGCAGAGCTCTCCGATTTCGGCTGGAAGGGCACCTAGAGCATGTGGGCTAAGAGCTCCGATGCTTTTACAACTTTTGGCCTTTTCTTCTGCATTCATCCCAAGTTCCTCCTCCCTTGATCTGTTTTCCCTCTTCTTACAACCCTCTGAAAATTAGTCTATTCCTCACAATGGCCGAGCACAACATTGTCGTCTTTGGTGGCGACCACTGCGGTCCCGAGGTACGTACCCCCTCCCCCGCCGACGAGAAGCTTGTTCGGAAACCCCTCCATTCTTTGCTAACACACGCTTGGTCGCATGTAGGTTGTTGCCGAGGGCATCAAGGTACGGACGATTCCGCAAGTATTCTTTGATGAGTGCTGCGAGATTTGTTTTGCAATGGGCATGTGAATCGGTGCTGATTGATCGCGATGCAGGTCCTCAAGACAGTCGAGAAGTACAGCGCCAAGGCTGGCAAGTTTAACCTCGAGGAGCACCAGCTCGGCGGGGTATGTACCACCAACCACCACCCACCCAATCTCCAATTTCCCATGCTATCCTCGGCCGCAAAGAGATGACTAACATGCTCGCGTACTCCCTTGCCAGTGCTCCATCGACGCCTCCGGCACGCCTCTGACCGACGCCGCCCTCGCCGCCGCGCAGGCCGCCGACGCCGTGCTCCTCGGCGCCATCGGCGGCCCCAAATGGGGCACCGGCGCCGTGCGTCCCGAGCAGGGCCTCCTCCGCCTCCGCAAGGAGCTGTCAGCCTACGGCAACCTCCGCCCGTGCTTCTTCGCCTCGGACGCCCTCGTCGACAGCTCCCCGCTCAAGGCGTCCGTCTGCCGCGGCACCGACTTTGTGATTGTGCGGGAGCTCACCGGCGGCATCTACTTTGGCGAGCGCAAGGAGGACGACGGCGACGGCACCGCCTGGGACAAGGAGCCGTACTCGCGGGCCGAGATTCAGCGCGTGGCGCGGCTCGCGGGCTTTCTGGCGCGCGGGCGCGGCGACGGCAAGGTGTGGTCGCTGGACAAGGCCAACGTGCTGGCGACGAGCAGGCTCTGGAGGAGAGTCGTGACGGAGACGTTTGCGGACGAGTTTCCGGAGCTCACGGTCGAGCACCAGCTGATTGACTCGGCGGCCATGATTATGATTAAGAACCCGACGGCGCTCAACGGCGTCATTGTCACGAGCAACCTCTTTGGCGACATCATCAGCGACGAGGCGAGCGTCATTCCCGGCAGCATCGGCCTGCTCCCGAGCGCGAGCCTGAGCGGCATTCCAGGGCAAAACGGCAAATGCAACGGCATCTACGAACCCATTCACGGTATGTTTCTTCTCCAACTGTCACGACTCACAACAAAAGAGAGAGAAAAAAAAAATGAAAATGAAAATGAAAATGACAAAAGAGTTGCTAATTAAGTGAAAACTTGACAGGCTCGGCGCCCGACATCTCCGGCCAGGGTATCGTTAACCCGCTCGGCACCATCCTCTCCGTCGCCATGATGCTGCGCTACTCGCTCAACCTCCCCGACGAGGCCAAGGCCGTGGAAGATGCCGTCAAGGTGGCGATTGACGGCGGCCTGCGCTCAAAGGACATGGGTGGTAGCGCCGGCACCGTAGCTGTCGGCGACGAGGTTGTCAAGCAGCTGACCAAGATTTTGCAGGGTTGAGTGTCAGAGGAGAGCAGAAGAAAAGTAATGGCAGGGTCTTTTTGAAGTATTCAACGAGCAAAATGACGAGAACAAAAGCAAGTTGCCATCGGCAGAGTAAAGGTTTGAGAACTACGATACGACATCAGAAATGCGATAGCACACGATGCTCGCTGATGGCAAACAATCAAAAATAGCTTTTTTCAAGGAAAAAGAGCGGATTTTATGCAGGGCTATTTCATCCAAACCCACAACCAGTGCCCAAACGCTCGCAAATTTGCCCTCGTAAATCCCCAGTCCGGTAGATTCAGCCGTCCGCGGCGTTTCTCACTTGCCGCCTGTACAGTGTTGCTCAAATCGTCGGATCGTTCCGGGCCCCAGTTCGCAATGCGGAACCCATGTTTCCGAAATTTGTATCCAACGACGAGCAAGATGTAAACGGGAATCTATATACCATTAGCTGAGCGCTGGACAAAAGACGAACGGCGGGCAAAACATACACCGACATACGCAGAGACAAACTTGCGGACGTTGAATGGCTTTTCGAGAATCGCAGGGATACCGTTAAATAAGAGAAGAATGCAGCTCCCAGCGAAACCGTAAAACGCCTTGAGCCACTGGCCGTGGGACTTGTATGGGTAGAGAGGACTGTCCCGGTCGTAGCTGGCTGCTTGTGCGGCGGACATGTCTTCGCTCATCTTGGCGACATCGAGTCTGCAAAAGATATTGATTAGTAACGAAAATTGAGAGGGAGAAGAGAGTGCCGCACGTCTTGTAGAACCGCATGTAAGTAGCACAGATGGTCGCGTATACGATCAGGCAAGACACTGTGCAATTGTTGGACAACTCGTCGAGGCGCTTAGGACTTAGCAAAACAGTTCATCAGGTCTTCTTCCCAATACTTACAGAGCCGGGAGAGCCAGATCTACCCATATAAGCTATCAGCATCAGCATGGCCGTCGCAATCACAGCTCGGATCGGCACGCCAGAGCGGCACGCACGCAGCCGTCTCGTGATGAACTCGGGCCCTGTTTGACCGCGGAGCGCCAGTGTATGCAGCACGCGGGAGGCCACATAGAGCGAGTTGATTGCGCAGGTAAACGCCGACACGGTAAACATGGCGTTGAAAAACTCGGCGAGCGTCGGCAGACCGGCCTCGACAGCGGCGATGATAAAGATGGAGCGCGAGCCGACAGAGGTTCCGGCACCGTTGATGAAGGCGTGATCGTGGGGGACGACAAAAGACGCGGTAGTGACGGCGAGCGCGTAAAGAGTTATCATGCGAATGTTGATCTTTCGGGCGGCCATCTTCATGCTTTCCGAATCCGCGAGGGCGCGACTCTCTGCGGCGGTAGCGGCGACAATGTCCATGCCCATGTAAGAGAACATGGCGTTGATGAATGTGGTCCTAATGAATTTAGAAAAGTTTTGCTGCCGCGAGAAGGACATAAGGACTTACCATACGGCGAGCAGGGAGCCGACCGAGCCTGTGATCTTTCGCTGTACATTCCCATCGTCATCTGTGACATGATACACGTCGCTGAAGAAGCCATAGGGTTTATTCCAATCTGTTACAGTCAATAATAGACTACATGAGTCCTAGAATTCAAGTAACTTACACTTTGTGCCAAGTGGTTTGCTATAATAAGCTCCAGGTCGGGCTTGAACGAATCAGCGACGCGAGAATATTAGAACAGGGGGACTCACGATTCATGACGTCAAGTATCAGCATTGTCACAATCAAGAGAACAATCAGCACCATTTTGATACATCCAAAGATGTACTCGAGCTCGCCGTATATCTACTAGCCAGTTAGCAGCGGGTTGTCTCGGGCATCATGATACTTACGATGACCGGGAGCAAGTTGATAATGACAATGACAAATAAGCAAAGGCTGATCCAAATAGCACTATCAACATTCTCGCCAGTGTACCAATGAATTATTGTTTTGCCGCCGAAGCCTGTGTCGTCATAGCTGAATCGCACTGAGTCTGCAAAAGCCACGACTTGGCTTGCCGCGAGGACAGCATATGCAAACCTTACAGATTAGCTGGCGAGCCGCGTTTCGCTACGAGTCACTTACCAGTATACCCAACCAACGGCGAAGCCGACTCCCCGGTCAAGGAACCGGCGCGGAAACTCCATCATCGGGGCATTGACAGGCATTAGGGCTGTCATCTCACCCAGGCAGGAGATGATGGAAGCAATGACTGTGCCGACGATGAGATAGCTCATGACAGCACCGCCTGGGCCTGCACTCGCTATGGAGATGCCGCTTCCAAGGAAAAGACCTACGCGATCACATCAATGAGTAAACTTGCGCCCCAATTCTGTAGGGGCTTACCATTGCCAATGGATCTGGAGATTAACCTAGCATTAGTGTATCGAACATGCGCAGCCGAGCCGTCGACATACCCCGAGAACGCAATCATCTAAAGGATTAGTAAAATGCTAGAAATTCACAGAATAGTCATGTCATACATTTATGTTCCTTTCGCTCAGGACTCGCCTGTTGTAACACGTCAACGGTTTAGCTCCATTTAGGCCCAAAGCGTATCTCGAGTATCTTGACGGTTAGAGGCCGTACCAGAGACTGTCGCCGCTGCACTTCATCTTTTCGGGCGTGGGCGTTGTGTCCTCGAATCCGACATCTTGACCAGACTCGATAATGTGAATAGCATGACCGTTGTAGTGCATAGTGCGAGATTTCCGCGAGCCGTCCAAAGGCAGTGTAATCTCGGCCAAGTGCTAAAAAGGGTACAGCTGCCGTCAAGCCGACGCAGCGCTAATAGTAAGAAGCCTGATGGAAAGGATATCTGTAGCTTGCGAATGACAAAGGTGTACGTGAAGGGTGGCTCCCTGTAGACAACTCCTCACAGATAGCGCTTCGGGGGTTGAGTCAACAATCGACGCTGAGATGGCCCTACGATCGGCGAGCTCAGGCGGCAAGGTAAACAGCCTTGATGAGGGTCGAACGCGCCCAACAAGAGCAATCTTGTGATGAAGGCTTGGCGGTGACAGGGCCGGGGCCATCTGTGAGTAGAAATGCTACTAGATTCGAATTAGCGTTGACCACTTGTGTGACCATCATTACCCGTTGAGAAGCTTCCTCCACCCAGCTGAAAAAATGCCAATAGAACGAGGGCCGTTTCTTGCTGTTGTGCGGCTGACAATAACAAGGCATTGCATGGTGGCTGAAAAGACTGGGCAAGGAGACCGAGACAAGCATATCGGTGCCAACTTAATCTATGCTGCAGCCAGTCAGTGCTCGGGGAGAACACGAGACTCCCGTCCGACTGTGGTAGGCTGCAGGCAGCATTGGTAGCGCAGCATGAAGCCGTGAGCAGCTTCCCTTTTCAACCTGGCTGCATCAATATGCATTAGGATGACTGCGACGCGTGGAAACTGGACACAGCCTCCCCCGAAAGTGCTCACGGTGCCCTTGACTGTATGATGGAGCTTGGTGCATCAAGAATGGCTCGTGGTGGACAAAGACTTAACGGAGGAACAGTATGAGTGAAGTTTGATGGAGCCTTGCTGCATGTCGCAACAGTAGCATACTGTATTGTGTGTTCGGTGAAGCTAGACCCCTCATAGACGATGGCACACCACCACTCTTCCGGTGAGGGTTTGTCTGCGCGTACGACGAGGAAAGAGGGGTAGAGACTTCTGTCGCTCCAGACCGGATGGATTGTTATTGCGCTACCGATGAAGAAGGATGCTGCCTTTTCCGTCACCGTCACCAGTTGTTTGCAAGGCTGAAGCTGACAGGGCGAGTCGATGCTCGAGATTTAGTACTGCAGTGCACGAGGTAAACGAGGTGTCCACTGAGTTGAGTTTGTCGAGTCGACCAAGCCCACTGAAATCGGTAGAAAACCCGCCTAGAGCCCCCCAAATCCCCGCCCCCAGACTCCCCGGAGGTCGCTGCAGGCACCGCCCCCAACGCTCGCCCGAAAGCCGTTTGCCCCCCGTTTGCCCCCTCCGTTTGTACAGCCCGCGCCAGCAGAACCACCATCTCTGCTGGACTAGGCGAGGGCAAGACGGTTTCAATGCAAGTAAGGGTTTCTCTGAGCGCTCTGTTCTTCAACTCCGGAAAAATCGAGATAGTCGTCGTCCGCAGCCATGTCATCGCCTATGCCATCGTCCATGCCATCACCATGCTTTACCCGACGCACTGTCATCTGGAAGCAGCTTGCGCTTCGCAGTGATGTAGATGACATCATTCTTGAGCTTTTGGGACAATTCTCTCTCGAGAAACTGTACCTTTCGGCTGGAGAAAAGACAAGATATCAGACTGTCATGATCAATCTCTTGGTCCAGCTCGATGCCATCTTCTACATCCAGCGTCTTACAATACCGTCCCGCCAACTGCAGCCTGGCCTATTTCTAGGTTTTCTTGTCAGCTGGGAGGTTGCTGCGCGCACCGTCGAATTAATCCTTCAGACTGTTGTCGAAGGACGCGATAATCTCTGGGAAGCCACCGCCCTGCGAGACGAATATCTCGCCGAATTTCTGCTCGGCGCCCTCCGCGTCCTTCAGCTCCATCCCAGATCACCACCTTTGCAGCGTCCAAAGGATCGCCGTGCCAGATTTGCCAGGATTCATCGGCTATTGGAACAGATATTCGACGCCTACCCCGGCCAAAAGTCATTTCTACTCACAGTGTGCAAGGAAATCACCCAACGTCTCCATGAGGATGCCAATTCACTGTCCCTGCCACCAAAAATGCAGCAGGCTGCCCCAAACTTGACTACCGAGATGGTTCGTACGAAGCCCAAATATCGAAGAAAGTAGTTTTCTAATCGATCTAGTATCCACTCACTGCATGTCTACTGCCACCATACATACTAGAGCTGGTTCCAGCCGACACTCCTTCACCCAGCTGGATATCACAGTTCCTTGCACTGCGGGACATCGCTCAGTATATCATAGGCGCGTCCTTACAATACTCTGCCAAATCCGAGACATGCGATGAGCAGCTGTTTCGAAATTCACTGGCTTCTCGAAACGCGATTTTCGCGGCTCTTCAGAATCTTCAAATACCGAGCCAGTTCTCAAAAGTCGACGTCGTGGCATCCTTCAACGCTTACTTCCGCTTAATTCTATGGCACACACCAGATCTGGCGCATTCTAGCCTCAATGAGTCCAGCAGAGGCGAATATGTACCCGATGCGCTGGACGAACTAACGGAAAGGTTGACGCAGCGGCGAGCTATCCAGCGCGCAAGCGATAGAGAGATGACCTTGAACATCTCCAAGATTACCAGAAGCATACAAATTCAAGACGACCCGGAAGGAAGCTACATAACATCACAAAGCCCCTCGCAATACGTGCTCAATTGTCCAAGCAGCCATACAGTTGGAGGGTCACAGCTGAGGGCGATTGGAGTCACTACTACTGTACGTATCAGTCGGAGCTATGCAGAATCGAGACTGACCTCCTTGCCAGGTCGATTCAACTTCTCTGAATGAAGTCAAACTACCAGAGCAAGCCACATGCATAAAGTGCGATGAATGTGTCACTGTCGCGCGCGAACTTCCTCTTGCAAGAAAGGCTTGGGAGCTGTTAAGCCCACTCCAGGTTCCTGCTGATTCCGTCAACGCCGAGCGGCACATGTCGAACAGTTTTCAGCTGAGCTCCCCTGATACTGAGCCTCACGATATATATAGTTACAGCACTTTTACAGCCAGCCTCGGTAGACATCTTCCGACGACCCTCGACTCGAGCATGATGCCAGCACGACCGCAGTCCATGACGAAAGATACCGCGCCCTCAATCATGGATCAGTCAAGCAACAATTCTTTAGGGCCTTCATATTCTATTTCGAAAAAGAAGAACTCGCTTCTTGCTCACATCAGTCCTTGGATCACTGCGGAACCGCCAAAACGAGACACGTCGCCTGAAATTGACCCAAGCAGCAGCTACTCGCAACAAGGCAACAGCTCAGTGGCAGAGTTGTCGTATTTCTCCATAGACACCATGCCATCTCGCAGGCCCAGCAATACGGAACCATCTATCACATCTCCTGCTGCTTCAAGACCCCCACCCGGCCCCGACAAAGCGCGTCAACGATGGAGAGTACCGATTCCATTCGCTTCAGCAAAACGACCATTACCCACAGTTTCGGGAGATTCGAGCTCATTCTCGTCGAATCCAATCGATGAGCAGCCTATGGAGGAAATTCCGCTCAAAGGACTAGTGGGCTCGGGATTGAAACCTTCTACCAAAACCAAGGCTGCCGCGAGTATACACGTCGCACTGTCGCAAAATTCGCCTTATGGGCTACTATGGAACCAGTTCATGATTCACGTCTGGGATCTCAGCACAACACCCCCGAGTCAAATTCGAACTATCCCAACAGAAAGCACATGCATTTTGGCGACGGTTGGCAAACGCCATGCTGCATACGTGATTGGCAGCCGTGAGCTAAAGCTAACCGTGAGTGCTCATGCCACTGTAAGCTTTGTAGTTGACTAACGTGACAGCAGCTTCGCATTATGGATCTCACCCAGACCATGCCAACAGTTACCGAATACAGAGTGCCATCAATTCCATGGTGTAAAAGCATTGCAATCGACCGGCAGGAGAATTATGTAGTGGTAGGGTTCGAAAATTCCCTAGTTCGATTTTTCAAAACTGCAAAGTCGGAACAGCCACGAGAAGATCACTTGCTTTCGACGCTTCACAGCACGGGCAGAAACCTTGCGTCGGTCGATACGCTTGCATTTTCGCAAGACGGCCTCAGCCTCCTGGCGAGCACACGCAGTACCAAGGGCGTCGTACAGATATACCTGTGGCGCTTTCCATTCGACAATTTCGAAGAGCTCACTGGATGTCGGTACCCTGTGCCCATGCACGAGTCGGAAGACAATGGCATATCGTCAGTAGTAATGCGATCACAACAAGGCGCTGAGGAGGGTTTGATATGCGTTACGACATGGACCCAGTCCGGAACACCGGTCTTTATTCAACAAAACGATGGGAATCGGACAGAGATCAAAGCGGCACCAGGTGCCACGCATGGAAAGCTTGGCAATCGGATCAGATGTGCAACATTTTCTGCCTCGGGTAGAGAATTGGCCCTGGTCAACGATAAAGGCCACCTTTACCTTGCATCGAATCTCAACTCTAAGCCAATCGAAGTTCGCCGTAGGGCAACTTCGCGAGAGTTGACCTCAAAAGGGTGTGCGCTGGCATTATCTTTTATGGCTATAGACTCTGAAGAAATGGCTGTGGTACTATGGGTTGATCCATCCCGCGGCAAGGCTTTTATGAGGAAAACCCTGGTGGGCAGAAGAGTGAGTTAATACTAGTTCTGGAACGACACTGTCGATGAACTAATCAATCCGTTCTCAGTCAATCAATAACATGTTGGAGACGAATGGACCGGTGTATATCTCGTCATCCTCTCAGAGAGGCGCTCGCACCGGAAATCCAACCCCTCGATCCGAGATACCTGATACGCAAGCCTCGCTGGCTGAGCCGCATTCACGGGCGAGCAGGGAAAGATCAAAAGGCACTCCTAGGAAACAGTTAAAACTTTTGGAATAACTCGTTTGCGCGGCTGGTATGGTTTTTTTGGGTATGTAGCTGGTGTTGACAGAAGATGTTGAAGATGCAAGGAATGGGGCGCCTGCTTTAGCGAGCATAGTATCACGGCGCGAGATTCCATCTATCACAATGTATTGTATGTATAGTGGCACTCACGACGCTGTGACATGGATCAAAGATAAATAAGCATGTTCGATAAGTTTTCGCATGTACGTTGTTGCTATGACAATTATATACAATGGTCAGGATTGCCTGCCGGGTTCCCCCACCAGGTCGGAAATGGGTGCGACTGGCCGCTTGCACCAAACACGGCAAACGATAGGATGAAGATGACAATCTGCGAGCCACCATCCAGCGCCGCGCCAATGAGGTAATTGTACTCGTTGTAGATGCGTGGATAGCGGCGACGAAGCCAGAGCTGCGAAAAAGCACCCACCGCAAACGAAGACCACAGCCAGGACGTGTTGCCAAAGTACGTCGAGCCCATGTACTGCAAAATAAAGGTGGTGTTAATCGGCCACTTGCGGATGCGCGGATACGCCCTACAAAGCGCCCAGTGCAATACAGGAAACACGGCACCGATGAGGAGACCTAGCGGGACGATGAAGTAGCGGCCATGCCGGCCATACATTTCCGTTGCCAGCGCCCAGGTAATGGCCTGCGCGTTGAGGCTCTGCATGGTGGAGCCGCTCCAGACGTTTGTGCCGAGAGGATCGAGGAGGACCTCGCGCTGGGAGGTGACGATGGAGGTCATGACGGCGTAGTTGAGGCCGGCGCCGAGCAGGGTGCCGTAGATTTGTGTGAAGAACATGACGCGGTGCGGCACCTTTGTGTACTGGCCAACCTTGAGCCAGTTGGCGAGGTTGACAGCGAGCAAGATGACCTGGTGCGACCAGCTCGCAAAGTAGAGGTTGGCGAGGGGCCGGCCAGGGTGCACGGCGCCGGCAACCATTTTGGAGATTTGGTTGGTGCCGATGCCCGTGCCGTAGAGGCCATAGAGGATGCAGGAAAAGGGCGCGATGACGGCGCCGAGGAGCAGCGAGATGATGTAGCCCCAGACGGGCAGCGTGGTGTCGCCCTTGATGTTGACGACGAGCCCGGCAGCAAAGGTGAGGACGAAGAGGAAGAGGTACCACCACACGGGCACCTCCTTGTACTTGAGCATCTTTTGATAGTGGATGTCGGGCTGCGTGCGCGCGCGGGCCTGCTTCCACGCCTGGATCATGCCCTTGCCGTAAAAGAGGATGACGTGCGTGATGAGGGCGCCCATGGCGAGGCTGGCCGTCAGGTAGCCCCAGACGGTCGTGGACGTGAGCTGCGGCACGCCGACGCGGGCGAGCTTGTCGTAGTCGATGGTGCCGTGGTCGTTGAGAACCGACGTGATGACGAACCGCGTGCCATTGCTGGAAAAGAGCGACGTCGACATGAAGGGGAACCTTTGCGCGTCCCAGACGTTCTTGTAAAACAGCACCGGCACGACCACGTACCAGACGGCGTAGCCGATCCAGCTGTTGAGCTGCTGCTTCAGCGGCAGCGACAGGTAGGTGCTCTGGATGTACTGCCAGTCGAGGCTAAGGTTGAGCAGCCCGAGCCCCTCGTTGGACGAGGCGCCGCCAAAGACGCGGCCAAACGTGGTGCGCGTGGCCGTCGACGCCCCGAGCGACGCCAGGCAGAATACGGAGATGCCGCCGAGCCAGGTGGCCACGTAGGCGGGGAAAACCTCCCAGGCGGCGGCGGCGGCGAGCGCCCAGCAAAACTTGCGCAGGCGGGCGCGGTTGGCGGCGCGGTCAAAGTGCAGGTTCTGGAAGAGCACGACCTGCGGCAGCGTGGACCAGTAGACCATCTCGGCCGGGTAGACGATGAGGGGCCGCAGCACGCCGGCGAGGACGAAGCCGCAGAGCGAGATGGAAAAGGTGGCGAGCACGGCGGTGCTGGCGGTCACGGCCTTGTCGTAAAAGAGGCGCTCGACGGCGTAGATTTCGACGCCCGAGAGGCCGTTGTTGCCCGAGGAGGCGATGAGCGAGGCGACGACGTGCTCCTTGATGCCAAAGGGCTGGCCGGAGTTGAGGAAGCGGAGCGCGGAGCGGAGGGTCGCGTGGGAGAAGCGGTCTGGGCTGGGCGTGCCGTAGGCCCAGGCCTCGCCAAAGAGAAAGACGAGGACTGGGATGGGCCGGTCAGCAACGGCGACGGAGTCTGGAGGAGGAAAGTGGGTGGCATGAGCCTACGCTGGAGAAAGACGGCAGAGACTTGCATCTGCGTCGGTTTAAAGACGTAAAGCATGGTGATGACGCTGGAGAGGGCCGTGAAGATGGTGCCCAGGAAGATGGAGCGAAACGTCAGTGCCGGATCGCCGTCGTCGCGGTCAGAGACGAGGTACTTGGAGACATCCTCGCCTGGCGGATACGTGTTAGTCGCTGGTGTTTTGGGAACAGGTTGTGCTTGGGGTGCAGTATACCGTTTCGAATGACGGGATGTCCTTTTACTCTTTCCGCCGTATCGGTAGACGCTGCATCGTCTTTGCTCGTCAAGTCCGGTAGTTCGGCCGTCTCGTCGTTTAGTCTCGTGTGCAGCTTGTCCGAAGAGTCAAACGCCGCAACGTCGACGGGTGCCTTTCCGGTGCCCATTGCTCGCTCGAAATGCTGCTAGAAGCGAGAAGCTGTGATGAGGTTGACAACGGCCTAGCTAGAGCAAAGAGAAGTAGCCTCTTTCAATGGCCAGTCTCTGCCCTGGTCATAAATATCCGTCGTGCCATTGGCCCCCCCCCCGGGTCCGGAACAGCCCCGCCGGCGTGGGCAGACTTGCGAAGCACGAGAGCGAGCCATGTAACCATGCCACGGAGAATGATTGCGATAATGTCCTTCCAATTAGTAAACCGCACTAACCAGGCCAATCAGCGCAATCAGCGCTAAAAGTGTTCGGCGTGGCGCCCGGGAATATACACGAGCCTGCGGGGGCGATAACCGGGTCTGGGCGATGTTGCCATTGTCGAGAAGAATGGCGATGCGGTGCCGGGTATCTCTTCCGAGTCACGTTTCGAGGCGTGATGGCGCCCTGAGTCGCTTACTGTCGGAAATTAATGTGCGAAAAAAAAATATATAGAGGTCTTGATTATGAGCTGAGCTGAGGCTTTTCGGGGTCGGGAGTCGTGAAACGGGCGGTTATACCCGCTGGCCAAGAAGTGAGCCGTGGACCGGGCGTGTCCACTTTCGGCCGACAGGCGGTGTTGAACGGAACGTTGCGAGAGGTGGGATGAGAATGATATCATGAGGAAAAAAAGCTTGATTACCTAATGGTCAATGAGATGTTGATTCATACAACGCATCAGATAATGAAGGCGACATTTCAGTTTTTGCAGTGGAGACTTGGCCTCAATGTTTATGTTTATGTGAGTCAAAATGAGGGATGGCTTTCGGCCGAAAAGAACAGTCATGAAGGCCGTGATTTTATATCCACGTCCGGCTCCATATCGGCGTGGTGTATAAGAGTCTGGCCCGTCCCTGCACATTTTACATATTGACAAAGCGGGTTTCATGGACCGAAGCAGCTTTGTTCGAGATGCTCAAAAATTGCGCTACTACAGTGGTGCAATGAGAGCGCCTAATCACTATTCCGCGTGACACCAGGATATGCGCGTGCCTGCCCACGATGCATCTTTGCGGCAGGAAGGGACATTTCAGGTGTAACAGCTGGTGGCAGAGGAGGAGAGGCTGCGAGCTCTGGTGGCTGACCTCACATTACAAGCCAGCCGACTCAATGACGACAGGCAGAGCTAGGTTGCGCCTATGGCAGCGGCGGAACGCAGCATAAATCTGCAGTCGAGGAGCTCGTGGCCAAAGAATCAGCACTGCGAACCAAAATTCATGAGCGGGAGGCGATATTGCAACGACTCCAAGCTAGGCCAAATGAACCGGCGGCGAGCGAGATCGCTTGCGATTTCCTGGTATAACTATGCCAAATGCAGGTCGTTCGGGTGTGCTGGCCATTTGCCATGGTCGTTACAAGAAGGTGTGTGGCTACGAGGAATTACGTGGGCTAGTTACTGGGCGGGCTCAACTAGCTATCAACCGAATCACCACTCCTATTAACTAATTATAGAGCCTGACTATTGCTAGGCTCTGATCCTACGCCGGCTACAAAAATTTATATAGAAGAAGCAACTAAATAGATAGAGTGTATTTTACCACAATAAATAGAAATATACAGATGGGTCATCGGCGTTGTCGAATATGAGGAGCCAGGTGGCCTCGTTCTCGGCCGATGCGGCAACGTCGTACGACCGAACAGGATTTGACAGCCACCCTTTGACAATCTCGCAGGAGACCGTGAGGTCCTTGGTATTGCTCTGGTCTTCAATGTTGAGTACTGTCGCGATACGCGCAAATTGCTCGGAGAGGATGGTTTTTCCGTCCTCAATCACGAAGAAGATGGCGTCATACTTGGACTGTCTTGCGTAGGCATGCTCGACTGCGATCTCCGTCTTGCCGATGCCGCCCATGCCACAGAGTGCGAACCAACGAACAGAAGATGGGCCAGCATCGATGCCTTCCTGTTGGTCAGGAAGGAGGGTCTCGTCTATCAGGTCGAGGACATCTTGTCTCCCAAAGAAATCACTTTTTCGTTTGTGAACTTGCATAGGGAAGCAAGGAAGGCTAGGGGTTTTCTTGACGACTTCGAAAGTCGTGATGGCCTTGTCGGTCCTCTGGTTTGGGTTGATAGACGAGCCGTAGGTTGCTTCCCTGGTTAGCGGCAATGACAACCTCTTGCTGCGACCCGACGACGGAACATTTATTAGACTGAAGCCTTGGCTAGCTGTGAGCCTGAGCTAACCCGTGACAAATTAATTCTTAGTCTCCAATTTAGTCAACTACAGCCCTCATATGCGACAAACCACACACCTCGCTACAGACTCTATCACTACAACCGTCTTCCAGTCAACCTAATTCCGTAAAAGAATTTATCAAATTACATCTTCTTATACCACTCCTCCTTCATTTTACGAACAAATTGTCCATACGCCAAATCGCTCGTCGGACTCCAGGCTACTTTCTTCCCTTCGTTGGTGAGCATATCAAAGTGCTCATTATGGACTGTGTCATCGGCATCAAACTGGTAACACTGAAGTGTGATGCACACCGTCTTGTAGTTGTTCTGCAGCTTATGAACTTGGAATTGCTTCTTGCCCAACCATGTCACGTTACCCTTGGTCAGTTGGATCGCTGGGCCGAGTGGTTTCGGCACAACGCCCTGTTGCAAATCATCATACCAGGTGCAGTCAATGTTTCCGTAGAGCACTTTAATGACGGCCGATGCCTCTCCATGATCGTGAATGGGAGATTCATGGCCGGGCGGCCAAATCTCCATGACATAAGGAATGCCCGGAGAGTTTGCCTAGTAACATTTAGTCGTTAATCACCGTCTGGGCAGACTCGAAACAAGAGCGGCCACCACTTACAAGGTTATCCCCAACAGTAATTCTGAGGTACAGCTCCTTGTCTGTTATCCACGGTTCTAATTTCTTTTTCTCCGCGAGCATTTTCCCGCAGACTTTATTAGGATCTTTGAGGCTTTGCTCGATAGCTTCAGGAAGCTGAGGAAAGGTGGGTGACTCCACTGTGATGTTTGGGCCGGCAACATTGTGGTACAGGGTCTGACATGTGGCCGGCAAGTTGGCAATAGTTGTATGAGAATAGCTTTCTAGTGCCTCTAGAGAGATTTGCTGGTCTGTGACCACCAACGGCGGCAAATCAACAGTGACAGGCAAAACGTTATACCTAATATCGTCATTAGGAATGTCCTAAGAAAAGAGTCAAAAACTTTGCATCCATCTCGGTAGCAGCCTTTACTTGCCTTGCCATCTTGCGCAATATCTGTAATCCTCAGATTGTCCATCCACTTGTGGTCATTGCCGAAATCCTTTTGCAAAAAGGTCATGGATACATTCGTAAAGTGCTGTCCGTACCGAAAGCGAGCATTGCTGCGGTCTACAGAGATCCAATAGACTGTGGGATCCTTCTTTGACGCGACATTCAAGTAGGCGCTGGCTTCTCCTTTGGGAAACTTACAGTCGGCAACTTTCTGGTCCGGCACCGAGTCATTGTCCCTTTTGGAGAGCACACAACTTGCTCCTGTAATGTCGAGTGTCAACGTCGGCTGGGTACTTGGGTCAGAAGAGTGAACAATGAACTTGATGCTGTTTTTTGCGTTGGACTTTGCTGATATAGTCCCAAGCCCTCCGACGAGCATGGGAGTCTTTCCACGCGAGTTCGGTGCCTTGATGACAGATGAAGGAGTCCTGAAGGGATCAAAAAAATGTGAAGGACTGGCCATGATGGGAAGCGGTGATTCCAAGATCAAGGAATAGTAATTGTCTGAGAGTGAAAAAGGCTCTCGCCTGGCAGCGTATGGGCACCAGTCGCCTTCATATAGTGCGCTTACGGACATGACGTAGGGCCTTTAGCCAGCCACACGATTCTATTCAAATTCAAAATTATACAACACAGCTACAATGGATACAGACGGAATGTACATAGTTCCTCAAAGTAGAGATGAGGGGGGTAGTATATCAACGTCGCAGAACATGTATTTCAGCTCTGCGCCTTCCTCGTTTATGCATGTGTTGTACTCCGTAGGGAAATTTTTTAGTCAAGTAGCAACGATCAACATGCAGTATATGACAAGTCATAGCCTAAAGCTAGGCCGTGGAAGGGAAATCAGTGGCATGTAGCAATGCTCAGTCGCAACCCTTGTCAATTATGCGCTGGCTGGATCAAGGGCCTTGGATCACTCGGCGGTATTGAGTATTTCGCTGCCAAGGCAATTCGCTGTGCAAAGACTTGGGCACAGAGGTTAGGAGCCAATGCCGCTATTCAGCCAGCCTCAACCTACTACACATCAGAGGCAAAGTCCAGCGGCAAGTGCTGAGAAGCATGTCTCAGGTGTCTATGGAGAGCCGACGCCACCTTAACCACCTACCTAGAGGACTAAAATTTATAAAGTTAAATTTAAATCTTATTTAATAGTACTATTTTTATTATAATTTAGTATAATATAAATTATTAATATTATACTAGTATTATATTAAAGAATTTTTTAAGTAATTAAAAGCTAAAACTCTTATAATTACTTT
The DNA here is from genome assembly GCA_038367545.1 of Beauveria asiatica. NCBI lineage: Eukaryota > Fungi > Ascomycota > Sordariomycetes > Hypocreales > Cordycipitaceae > Beauveria > Beauveria asiatica. Next base: position 97 of record JAAHCF010000555.1, on the reverse strand, counting down.
AATATTATTATAATAATTACTTTATACCCTCTTTTTTTTATTAATAATGATAATATGCAGACTATGCACACAACACGGCAGTTACCCGAGCAGAGAG
>JAAHCF010000554.1:0-25651 GCA_038367545.1 Beauveria asiatica | reverse complement strand
TATTTATAAAGCTACTTATAATACTATAATTAATATAAAAACCCCTAAATATATTATAATATATAACTAGGGCCTATAAGACCTCTATATACCTAAGTATACCCTACTAGGCTACTTAGAGGAATATTTAGGTAATAAATATATATTTTATATAGGTTATAAGGAAAATACTTATAATATATTAAATTTAGTATACTCTATAATAGATCTAATAATAGAAGACTTAACTAAGAAGATAGTATAATAAGAAGGAAATAACTAGACCCTAGATATTCTTAATATTAATATAGGCACCTTAAACTATAGTATATTTTAACTAGCTAATATCCTATATATTATAAATAAATTTAGGGTATATATTACTAATATTAACTTAATATTTACTAGAGTACTTTATTAGATAATAGATAAATATAATATTTACTATAATAGAGGCTTTATTCTAATAGAGGATAATAAAAAAATATAAATTAATCTAGTTAAAGGATAGTAGAACTAAAAATATAGTATTAGACCCTACCCCCTAAGTATTAAAGATTATAAAGCACTAGATAAATACTATAATAAGCTAATTATATAAAGAAAATTAGAGCTAATAATAGAACTAATATTAATTATATACCTAGCTTTTATTATCTAGTATACTATAAATAGTAAAAAAAAGGAAAAGATTATTATTAATCTTTAACTACTTAATAAAATAATAATACCTAATATATACTTACTACTAGACTAGGGTAATATTATAAGTAGTATTAGGGGTAATAGATTTTACTCTATATTTAATAGAAAGAGCTTCTACTTCTAATTTAGTATATACCTACTATATAGAAATTAAATAGTTATTATTTCTAAATAAGGACTAGAGGTTTCTAATATTATATTAATAGGATTTTATAATATACTAGTATATATATAGTAATTTATAGATAATCTTTTCTAATAATATAGGCGCTTTATTTAGGTTTTTATTAATAATATCCTTATCTTATTAAAAATATAAAAAGACTACCTTAAGTACCTTAAAATATTTTTATAGATAATAATAGAGAAAAGGCTATATATATCCCCTAAGAAGTTATTTATCACCTACCTATCTATTTAACTCCTAAGATTTATTATAGATAAAGATAGAATCACCTAGATAAATAACTACCTCTAGGCATTAATAAAGCTTATAATTCTATCTAACCTTACTAAATTAGAGATATTTATTAATATAGCTAGATTTATTAAAAATAGAATTCTATAATATATACTACTACTAAAGCCTCTCTAAGCTTATAAAACTAGCCTTCTTAAGGATATAAAGGACTCTAATAATATTATAACTAGCCTCTTTAAACTAGTCTAAAGGAATAAGGTATAGTATATATAGTTTAAAATAAGTAATACTAAGAAAGCTATTTTTATTAACCTATAGTAATACCTCTCTAAGTAATTCTAACTCTACTATTATAACCTAGTAAAGTATTTATTCTTTAAATTAAATACTTATAAGGATAGATTTAGCTTATATACTTTCTAGCTTAATAGAGAATAAGATAAAGAAGGTATTCCTAAAAAGGATATACTAGTAAAAAGGTTAAAACTATTAATATTTCTATTACGCCTAATATTAAAGGTTAAGTAAGGATATAATTCTATAAAAGCTAAGGTTATAGCTATTAGATAAGTAGTTAAAAAGCTTTAATAAATAGTTTAATCTAACTAGTATCTTATAAATATTATTATAGACTATACTATAATAAAAGGAATTATAATATATATATTACTTATAATAATAGATTTAAATAAGGTAAACCTAAAACTAGTATTAATTACTAATTACCTATCCTAATTTAGGCTCTATATTTTTTTATATCCCTAGTATCCTAAATATTATATTAGATACCTTATTCTAACTACTATAATATTAACTACTTTACTATATAGTAGACTATAGTATATATAATAAACTTAATACCTCTATATATATATTCTATATATAGGCTATTAAAACCGCTCTATACTTAAAATTTTAAGAAGTATTACTAAATAAGTATAAGAGTAAGTAAAAATTTAATAAAATACTTAACTTTCTATTTAATTAGGTAAGAAATAATAAAGTAATATCTAAAATAAAATAATTATAAAAATAATAACCTTAACTACTAATTAGACTATAAGAATATATAAAGAATAAACTACTATACCTAGTAAACCTATAAGGTAAATAGAAGTTAGTTATCTTATATAGCCTCTTTAAAGCTATTCTTAGCACTATATATAATAATAAGTACTACTTTAGAATAAGGAAGATACTTTTAGAACTTAGAGTTATATATATATAAGGAATAATAAAGGAAATTAATAAGTACCTTACCTTTTACCCTATATATAGAGAAAATTCTATTAATAGGTGGTTATTACTAAGAGAGCTTTAGCCTTTTAATTACCCCCCTACTCCCTTTTATATAATTTTACTAGATTTTATTATAAATTTACTATATATACTATTAAAAGGAATATTATAAGTAAAGGATAATTATAAGTATCTTAATACCCTTTACCTAATATTATACTAGTTCTTTAAATATACCCTCCTAATTATTAGAAATAATAACTATACTACTAAGGACTAGGTCTAGCTATTATTATAAGGACTAATATTATATAACTAGGGCCTACTTTAAAGAATTATAAGTAATAAAGACCTAAAGTTTACTTTTACTATATAGACTAAGATTTTCTATATATTAGGCGCTAGATTTAATATATTAATAATATATTATGCCTAAATAGATAGATTATTAGAATAGAAGAATTAGACTATAGAAGTAATAATCTAATACTATATAGTAACTAACCTAATAGTCCCCTAGTTACTAATTCTACTAGCCTTATAGTATAACCTAAATAATACCTATTTAGTACTAATTAATTAGAGCCTAAATTAAATAATTTATAGATTTTAGCCTATTTTTACTATTAATATAGTTATAAATACTAACTATATTACTAAAAAATTTAATATTAAAACTTTAGATAAACTATAAAAGATATATATATATAAGACTTACCTTAGCCTTATAGTTAGTTCTACCCTTTAGAAACTATATTATAATATAAAGTATAGTATTCTTAATATCTAGGTAAGAGATAAGGTATACTTATAACTATATTAAGGCTATAAACTACCTAAAAATCCTAAATAGAAGTAATTAGCCCTTAGAGCTAGCCTATATAAGGTTATTAAGTAAGTTTATCCTTAGGCCTATAAAATTAACTTTTATAATAATAGTTATATCTACCCTATTATTAATATTATATATCTCTAGAAACCTTACTAAGGGTAGGATCCTTTTAATTAAAAAGAGCTAGTACTACTAGTAATTATACTAGATAAAGAAGAGTACTAGGAGTTAAATAGAATTATTACTTATTAGTATAAATCTACTAGTAAGAAGGAGTATAAGTTCTTAGTAAAATAGTATAAATTTACTAATAAGGATAACTCCTAGATTATTAAAAGTATCTTATAAGAAGATATAAATAATATAATAAATAAGTATTTACTAAAAATACTAGAACTATATAAACGCGGGTAGCTACTAAGGTAATAACTATTATACTATATATTAGAATTAGCTAATTAAGTATAAGATAACTATATAAATATAAGGAGTAATAAGAGCTAAAAAAATATAAAAAGATCTTATAAAAAAGAAAAATATTTATTCTTATTAGTAGAAATACTAACTAGGATATTATAAGGTATAATAGGCAAAAACGTGGTTATAAATGCGTATTTATTAGCCCCTATTACTTATTACTAGCCTCTTAAACTCTTTACTTTTATAATATTTACTAAAGTACCTAATATTAGAAGTAATATTATACTTATAACTACTACCTAAAAAAACCCTAAAATCTTATTAATTCTATATTATATTTAAATATTAACTATCTACGCGTAGTTACTAGTAACTAATAGTAGCCACTAATAGCTAAGGTAAAGCTAAGCGTTAATAAGGGAGTAGGAGCCTAAATTTAATAAAGGTATTAATATTCTTACTTCTATTATTATAAGAATTAGTATAATTACTAATAAAATTACTATTATATCCTAATATAATAAGAATAATAATAATAGTAATATTAGTACTTAGAGCTTAAGAGCTAGATAACTTAAGGCTAAAAAATACCTTAATAAGTATAGTATTAATATAAATAATAATTATAATTAGAACTATTAGGTTATAAGGCGTCTTCTTTTATAAGTATAGTAGAACTAATTAAACTATAACTAGTACTAGCTAGATAAGTATTAAAAACTATTTAAACACTTATAACTAGAAAATATAAGGCTTAAGATAAATTTAGTAGATCCTATAATTTCTAATAACCCTAATATAGATAAAAATAATATTAAAGTTAGAACTACCTAGTATAAAGAGGTAGTAATTAATAAAGATAAAGGGGATAATAGAAATAATAGTAAGAAGAACCTTAATAGTAAAAAAGGAAATAGCATTAATACTAATAATAATAAAAAGCTAAATAATAATAATAATAATAATAATAAAAATAATCTAATTATTAATAGTTCTAGTAACTTAGATAGTAAAACTAATAAGGAATTATAAGATAATAATAAAGATAGCTTACTAGATATTCTAAATAATAGTAAATACCTAGCTAAGAGTAATAAGATAGTTATATTAAAGAAGACTAGCTATAGAAATTATACTACTTTTAATAAAGAAGACTTAGTTTCTAATACCACCTACACTAGAGGATACCCCTTTACTCTAGATTAGTATTTCCCACTAATAGACGCTAATAGTGTAGAATATAGATTAACCTTCCTAAAGCCTATAATTAACTATATAAGACTTTACCTTAGTAACTTCTCTAATAAAAAGATAAAACTATAAAGTAAGGTAAAAGCTATATATAATACTAATTAATAATTCTTTATAACTAGATTTAATATATTTAGGAAAGATATTAACTAGAATTACCTACTTATAGGCCTATTTTATTAGGTTTAAACTAAAATTACTAAGTTCTTTAATAAAAGGGTAGGTAAAAAGGGTAAGAAGATAAAGAACTTAGAGGGCGTTATAGTAAATAACTATATACACTATATTAAAACTAGTATTAGTAAAGCTATTATTATATACCTTAATAGTGGATACTACTTTACTAATAATAATATACTATATTAGATAAAATATCTACCTATAAAGGCTAAGATTCTAATACTAGGATTTATAAGCCTATTCTATAATATAATACTAAAGATTACTAGTATACTTTTAATAATTAACTAAGTAGATTTAATATAAATTATAAGTAATAATCTAGTTACCTAATAATAATTAGTATAGAAAAATATACTAGTAAATATAGTAAAGTAGGAGGTAGAAATAAAGAAACTTAGTAATAATATTAAAGAGTTATAAGAGTATATTAATATTATTAATAACTAGGCTAATAGAACTAATAAGTAAATAAATAAACTTAGTATAGCTTCTAAGAAAATATATAGTGCCTTAGAGGTAAAAGATAATAAGATTAAGACCTTATATACTATAATTAATTATATAGCTAAGAAAATTAAAACCCTTAATAAGACTATAAAAATCACTAAGAGTAAGGTTAAGAATATTAGTAAAAAGGTTAATAACCTTACTAGTCTTTAGGTTAGTAAAGATAAGTGCCTAGCTAGTAGTAATATAGATAATAATACTTCTCTAAGGGCTATAAAGAAGGTTAGATTTAATACCTAAACTAATAATAATAACACTAAATCCTCTAATAAGGGTAAAAAGGATACTAACTTTACTAAAAAGGGTAAGGTAGTAGTAGTAAGCCTAAAAGGTAAAGCGTCTAAAAAGAATATATAAAAAGGCTCTCCTAGCTAAGAAAAGATAAGCACTATAGCTATAGCTAAAAAAAGCCCTAGAAATATTAAGGAAGTAAAAGGAACTACTACTTCTAGCTAGGCCTTAATTAATTAGGTAAATCCCTTTACTAAATATAAGAAATAAAAGGGTTAGATCTAACGCCTTAAGGACTAGAACTAGCCTTAGAGCCTATAGTTCTATAAAAATTTCCTATATTAATAATTTTACTTTTAACTTAACCTCTATTTTAATTATAACTCCCTTAGAGTTAGGGGGCTATATAGAATTTACTATTATTATTTAATCTAATTAACTAATCTATAAGATATTTCCTTTTATTTTAGTATATAATAAGCTATTTCTAATAAGACTATTTTTATTTTCTTATTTTATTTATTTTTTTAGAAATTAGTTTAATATTATAGATTAGATATTAAGATTAGACTTTATAGTAATAGGGATATTACTTTCTTTTCTTTTAATCTAGGGGCACTTATTATATTATTACTAGTATAACTATTATTACTTTTATTAATATATATATACTATACTTATAACTATAAAAGTTACTTATAGATTTAGATAGCTAGAGAGATTAATTAATATATTACTACTATCTATAGACCTACTAGTTATAGTATATATAGCCTAGTAATCCTATTAACTACTAATATAATCTTAAATAGAGAGCTTATTAATACTAATAAGCTACTAGTCTAAACCGTTATATTAGACACTAGATCTAGATAACCGAGAGGTCTAATATAAATACTAAAAAATACTAAATTAATTAGTAATTAGTATTAATATAAAGAATTACTAAATTAGTTACTAAAAATATTAATTTAGTATTTTTATTTTATTAATTTTTTATAAAAATTCTTATTAAATATAATACCTAATCTATATTACTATAGATAAGTGTAAATAAAATATAGAAAGATAGAGGCTTAATAGTAAGTCACTAACTCTATAACTATAATAAAATTAGTTAAGTTAACTATAACTTAATAAATTAGTATACTTAAAAGGAATAGGCCTATTAGTATATATATTTACTATTAGTTTAATTATAACTTAATAAATATTTAGAGTTAAGCTACTAACTTAGTAAATTAATAAAGGAGACTCTACCTAGTTAAGAATAAAGAATAAAGCCTTAGAGGAGACTTAATATTAATTTAATAAAAAGTTAAAGTTAGGTTATAACTTTAGTTATAAAAAGATATATATAAAGAAAATAGTATTAGGAAGATAAAAGCTTATTAAGCTTTAGTCTTAAGAGTTTATAGAATATACTTCTTCTTACCTTCTAATTTTTATAATCCTATTTCCTTACCTAGCTTACCTTATACTATTATAATTCTAAAGCTTTTACCCTAAGCTACTTAGGGAAATAAATTAATTACTAGAAAAATAAATTTAAAAGCTAATTAACTCTAAAGACCTAAGTTAAAGAAAATTACTAAGGGAGTAATATTAATTTACCCCTAATCCTAGACTTTACTTATAAGTAAGAAATAATACTTTAGATAAGGTAAATAAGCTTATTTAATAAGGGTATAAAAGTGTATCCCCTTTAATAAATAAAGAAGAATAGAATCTCTAATAAGAAATTTATTAAGTAAAATAAAAGAAAGCCTTTAAGGAAAAGCTTTAAAAACTATAAAAGAAAATAAATAATAAAAAATACTATTCCTTTAATAAAAGTAATAAAGAGTATTTATATTAATATAAGCTTTATATTAAAAATATTATAAAGTTACTAAATAACTATAATTTCTAAGTCTATAATTAATAAAAATAGGACTTATAATAAGCCTTTATAATTAATCTTTAGAAATTTAAAAGAGGAATAATATAGATTATTTATACTTAAAAGTATATAAATATAAATAATTATACTTATTAGGACTAGTATATTAATAGTAGTTTAATAACTAAATAGGTATTTTACTTATAAGATTAAAAGTACTTTTTAAAGTAGAGTAAAAACTTACTTAAAGACTCTATAAATCTAAAGATAAATATTACTATAGTATTTAAGTTAGCTTATTAGTATCTTAAATAATATTTAATAGAATTCTACTTATACCTTAATACTCTTAAAGGAAAACTACTAACTTTACTTAAATCTAAGAGGGTATAATAATATCTAGCTAAACTATAATTATAGTTATAGTAATATATAATTACCTAAGTAAATAAAAACCCTAAGATATAAGAAGAGGTTATCTTAGTAATAATATATATATAGGAGACTAGGTTAAGAAAAGGTTAAAGTAATAAGTATCTAGTAAGAGAGGAGCCTTTAAAGAAAAGAAAAGGCTTAATATATAGTTAAAATTCTACCCTATTATCTTCCTTAATAGTAAAACTTATAAAATCTTCTTATAAGAAACCCTAAATCTAAAAAAGAAGGTTTTAAAGAGATTATAAGAAGCTAGGTAAACCTATATACTACTACTATTATAATAAAAAGGGTTATATTTCTCTAAAATACTTAAAAAAGAAGCCTAATACTAAATTACTTATAAAAAAAGGTAAGTAAATAATATAATTATTCTTTATATTATTCTAGTAAATTATTTATAAAAGAGAACTTAATTACTTATTAAGTTAATAAAAATAAATAAAGATATTTATATTTTAGATACTATAAAGAAATATATAAACTAAAAGCTTAATTCTAAAGAAGTTATAAATATCCTTTTATTAATAAAAGGGAGTATAGGGAATATTAGTTACTATACCTCTATAGTTCTTAATATAGGTAGAGGAACTAGTCTAATTAGTTAAAAGCTAGTATAATAACTATAGCTAAAGTAGTCCTAGGAAACTAAAGGACTAGTAATCTAAGCTATACTAGGATAGTAAGTATAACCTAATATTTTATATAAGGTACTAGTTACCCTTACTAATTATTAAGGAATTATAAGGATATTTATTAGCTAGTATTTAGTAAGTAATTTACTAGAAGAGGCTAGTAAGAAGGGGTATCCTTTAATCTTAGGTAAGCCTACCTTAAAAAAATAAGATATTTTTATTAATATAAAAAAGGAGTATTAGTTCTTTAAAATATAAAAAACCTAAATTTAACTTAATACCCCTTAAAAGTTTATAAAGAAATTAAAGAATATTACTTTTATATATATTATTATAGAAGTACTAGAGCTACTCTTACTTCTTAATAAAGATAAAGATAAGTTAAAAACCCTTTAAGTTTATTAGATTCTAAAGGAATTATAAAGATATATAGATATATTTAATATATTTAAAATAAGAATTATCTTAAAATATAAGAAAACTAATTATATAATTAATCTTAAAGAGGGGACTATACCTCTATATAGTTCTATATACCCTTTCTCTCCTTAAGAATTAAAGACCTTTAAAGAATTTATTAATAAAGCCCTAAAAAAGGGATAAATCTATTACTCTATTAGTCTTACTAGATTACTTATCTTATTTATTTTAAAATTAAATAAAATACTTTAACTCTATATTAACTATAAAGGTCTTAATAAAATTACTAAGAAAAATAAATACCCCTTACCTCTAATTATAAAAATCCTAGATTATATTTTAAGAGTAAAATTCTTTTCTAAGTTAAATATTAAAAACACTTACTATTATATTTAAATTAAAGAGGGAGATAAATAAAAAACCACTTTTAATAGTTAATATAGTTATTATAAGTTTTTTATTATATTATTTAAACTAATAAATACTCTAGTTATATTCTAAAACTATATATACTAAGTAATAAGAAACTTATTTAATAAAATCTATATAGTATACCTTAATAATATCTTTATATTCTCTTAGACTTAAGAAGAGTATATAAAATACCTAAAGGAGATATTAGATAAATTAAGAAAAGCTAAATTATATATAAAGCTATTAAAATATATCTTCTATAAATCTAAAATAGAATTTCTAGACTTTATTCTTTTAAAAAAGGGGATTTAAATAAATATATTAAGGGTATAAATAATTTAAGAGTAGCTAGAACTAAAGACCTTCTAAGAAATCTAAGTATTTCTAGGTTTTTATAATTTTTATTATTAGTTTATTAAGAATTATTTATAAAAAGCCCTACTACTTATAGCCTAGTTAAAAAGACTAATAAAGGATAAGAAACTAGGAAGAGTTAATTTTAGTATAATTAAAAGGTATACCTTTAATAAGTTAAAAGTAGCTTTCTAGACTATACCCCTTCTCCTTTATTATAATCTAAAAAAAGGGGTTAAGTTAGAAATAGATACTTTAAAAGATAGTGTATTTAGTATTACTTTATAAATAGATAATAAAGGCTAATACTATCTTATTATATTCTAGTTAAGGAAATTTACTAAGATAGAGTAATAATATATAGTTAATAACTAAAAAATACTTATAATTATTAAATACTTTAAGAGATAAAGATAATACCTAAATAGAAATTAGCTAATTAAAGTTTAGTCTAATTATTATAACTTATAAAGTTTTATAAGTACTTTTAGATTAAATAAAAGGTAAATAAGATAATATATATTCCTTATACTATTCTAGTTTATTATAAAATATTAGGCTAATAAGATAAACCCTACTAATACTCCCTTAAGATAGCCTAACTATATATTAAATAAAGACCCTAACCTAAAGTTAGTTAATAACTTATAAAAGAAAATAGTATTTATAGCTATAATTATAGCTTAAAGTAAGAGTAAGTAGAGAATAAATCTATTTATATTTAACTCTATAGACTTAGGTAAGATACTAGAAGTAAGTTAAGAACCTATAGGTTACCTATAAGATAACTCTTTACCTAATTAGGAAAAGAATTAATAGTAATTTAATAACCTAAGAGCTTATATACTTATTATAGTTATAGATATATAAATATATAAGATTTTAAATATAGATTTATATACTATTATTTTATATACCTAAAATAAAGACCTAAGTTACTAAAAGAAGAAGTAACTAGCTACTAAAGCTAAAGGGTGCCTATAGTAAATTACTAATATAGGATTATTTTAGTTTAAAGGGAGGATTTATATCTTAAAAAACCTAGACCTAGTCTATAAACTATTATAGACTTATTATAATAATCTATTAATAGGATATTTTAGTACTAACTAAATAATAGACCTTCTATATTAAAACTTCTTCTAATAAAATATATAAAAGGATATAGTAAATTATATAACTATATATATAGTATATTAAGTTATTATAATAAAATAATATAAGTTATATAGTAAATTAGGGATATTACTAATCCTTTTAAGACCCTAGTTATAATTAATAATAGATTTTATTATAAGTCTACTACTAGTATATATTAAAATAGGGTAAGTAAACTTAATCTTAGTTATTATTAATAGATATATAAAGTATAGTTTTTTCTTTATAATAAATACTAATATAATAGCTATATAGCTAGTAAAGTTATTTTATAATAAAGTTAAGTTATTATATAATATACTTAATAGTATTATCTTAGATTAAGGATCTTTATTTATAAGTAAATTTTAGTTAGAGTTATATAATATTTTAAATATTTAATATTAACTATTTACTATATTTTATTTTTAAATAAATAAATAGATAAAAAGAATAAACTAAATACTAGAATATTATTTATACTACTTTATAATAAAAATATAATATAACTAGCTATACCTATAAATAATAGCTTAGTATATATATGTTACGAACGCTGCTGTATGGATGCGGGGCTGAGCCGGGCCGTCAGGGCAGGTACGCCCGCAGCCTAGTTTACACATAAGGTCACGTGATGGCTTATTAGATCACTGGGATGATCTAACTACGCAAGATCATTTAGATAGTTAGATGAGCCTTATGAGCTAAGCTATAGTAGAGAGATAGATAAGTACTTAAGGAAGAGGTATTCCCATAGCTAGGTAGTCTAGATCTCTACTGATTAATCTAAGCAATTCTAAGTAATTAGTTTTAAGAGCTCTGCTCTTAACGATTTCTTACGCTGAAGATACTGCTTAAGTGGCTACTCTATAGCATCTAAACCTGACTCACTACCTAAGAAATAGACTAACTGTGGATTAGGATTAAGCTATCATTATATTTTAATTAGTCCTATTTAGTGAGTTACCTTTGAAACCTTGAGCAGCTAACCTTTCACGATGTCCACCGCAAGCAGAAACACCACCAACCCTATAAGTGTGATTATAGACTTAAACACTAAAATTAAATACCTGCACGCGCAGCTAGAGGAGATGAAACTTAAAACCCTAGCGGCAGCACCAGAACCTAAGAAGAAGACTGTGATGCCTAAGTTCCCTAAACCTGACACGTTTGACGGAACTAAGGGAGATGTTCGCACCTTTCTTACCCAGGCGAAAGCCTACCTAAAGGTCAACGACTCTATTAACAAAGAATCCATAAAGATCCTTTGCATTAGAAACCTTCTTATAGGTAAGGTAATGGAATGGTGGGAGCCGACTCTCAGGGACTACCTCGATAATAAGGAACCTGATGATGAGACCGCTTGAATCTTTAAGAAATATAAAAACTTTAAAGAAGTTTTGTAGACTGCATTCGGAGACCTAGATGAGGTTTAAACCGCGACACACAAACTTAAATCCCTAAAGCAGACTAGGTCTGCTTAGTATTATGTACGCGAGTTTAGACGCATTACCACTAAGATTGACTAGGATAACGATAGTTAGATAGAACTTTTCTATGATGGACTACGAGAAGACGTGAAGGATGAAATCGCTAAAGAAGATTGACCTGATGACTTTAATAAGTTCGTTAAGAAAATCATTAAGATTAATAATCGTCTCTACGCTAGACGACTTGAACGTGGTGGAAAGGGAATAAGCTACTGAGGTAACCCTCCACGACGCGATTAGGCGAATACTGGTAAACGCCGAAATGGATCCACGGCCTACGGAACTTACCTAGGTCTGATAGAACTTAACGCTACTGGAAAAGAAAAAGGAAAGAAATGCTATAACTGTGGGAAGGCTAGACACTTCGTAAATAAGTGTAGGGCACCTAAGAAACAGTAGAAGCTAGTTGCTGAAGGAAAAGGAATTAGTGTAGCTTATCGTGAAGATCTGCCTATCCGAAATATTAGTATAGCTAATAGTGAAGAATACTTCTTAGACACTAATTGGTTTATGAATTGTGATGAAGAACCTACGTCTGACGAAGATTGGGACTTTAGGACTTAGCTAATACTAGAAGGAGAAGACACTGTCGTGATCACGGAATTGGATATAAGAGACGGGTTCACTTACATACTAACGGCACTATTATCTAACGGCTGTGTTGTTGAAGGACGATCCTGTTTTAGGAACGGCGAACTTAAGATGGTGGCCATTCACAGGATAGATGTTTTAGACCCTACGGTGCTGATGGCACTACTAACGAATTAAGAAATATGGATTTATAAGACTAACCTAAAGCTCTCGGAACTTAGCGTTACTGACTGAGATTACGTAATGCTCTTATAGGCTTTTTGCCCTTTTAATGAGTGCAGACGACACCTATAGAAGAAACTGGAATATCGAATGTTTCTAAGTTTTGATCTATAAAACGAAATCTTCGACGAATACGAACTTCGACACTAGAAAATTAAAGAAAGAAAAGGGGATTTTATTACCCTTATGAAGAATTCTAAGGAAGATTACTATGTTAAGGACGAGAACGCATACACTATCCGTGCTATGTTATTAAGATATATGAATAGAGGAAATAGTGTACTTGCGAGCAGTTCGCCTAGCCCGAACTTGATTGATATAGCTGGTAGATTAAGTGATTACTAAGAAAGCTCTAATATGTTGACATAGAGTCGACAATAACGAAGAAAAGAGGAATAAAGAGAATAAAAGGAATAAGAAGAGAAATCGGGAAATGATAGCCGTCGTCACTAGTAAGACTGACTCTTCGACGGAGATCTGATAGGTCTCTATGCGCTGCGAACGTCGACAGCGATGAACACCTTACCTTCGATATCCTCATTAAAGGAATAAAAGTCAGGGCAATGCTTGATAGCGGAGTATTAGGAAATTATATCTCGCTAAATCTTATTAACAGATTACGACTGCCCTAGAAAAAGAAAGATGAGCCCTACTGACTTACGAATGTGGAAGGAAATGACGTTTAGTATAGCTAAGGCATAGTGGATTAGGAAACCGCGTAACTTCCTGTCTCTATTTTTAGCACGAACCACGTATTATCCTTAGATATTATAGTGATCTTAAAACACGACGTTATATTAGGGTTACCTTAGTTGCGGGCGAGCAATCCTAGAGTTAACTGGAGAATAGGCTAACTTTAGTGGGATATACTAAGATGCGATTACGATAGTGGGAGCGGCTAAAAGAAGAAGGTACCCTAATCGAATTAAGACCGATCTCGAGGAATATATGTGATCGCCTGAGAATTAAAAGCTAGTATAACGGAGATTCCTAAGGAATACTTAAAGTATAGTAAGCTGTTTAGCGGAGAGCTAGAAATAGGACTACTGGAGTATTTACGCTAGGACCATGAGATTAAACTCTAGCCTAGTAAGGAACCTAGGTTCTAAAAGATATATCCCTAAAACCCTGAGCAGGATAAAGCACTTAAGGAGTATTTGGAGGAAATGCTACGAAAAGGTTATATATGACCTTCTGAATCCCTAGCAGGATATCCGATCCTGTGGGTACCGAAGCGCAATGGGAAGCTGCGACCATACATTGACTATCGTCAGCTAAATAATATCACGATTAAGAACCGATACCCATTACCGCTTATCACGGAAATATGAGATAAGGTAGGACAAGCCAGATGGTTTACCACCCTCGACCTAAAAGGGGCTTATAACCTCATCCGTATGAAGGATGGTCATAAGTGGAAAACTGCCTTTCGAACTACGAGAGGACACTTTAAGTATCTGGTAATGCCTTTTAGTCTTACTAACGCACCAGCTACCTTCCAGACTATAATTGATAACGTGTTACGAAAATAACTTGATAACTTTGTGGTTGTTTATCTCGACGACATCCTCATCTATTCTGATACACTTAAGGAACATAAGAAACACGTGCATGAGGTACTCTAAGTACTTTAGGACAATAATCTACTAGTTGAACCAACGAAGAGCAAGTTTCACCAGCAGAAAGTCGAATTCTTAGGATATGAAATTACCCTAGGACACATTAGGATGAGTCTATTAAAAATTGAAGACGTTCGAAATTGGCTAGCACTAACTAACGTTAGAGAAGTTAGAGGATTCCTTAGATTTGCGAACTTCTACTGACGCTTTATACGCAAATTCGGAGAAATCACTATTCCACTGACAGACCTCACGAAGAAGGATAAAACCTTCGAATGGACTGAAAAGGAAGAAGAAGCTTTCTAGACCTTGAAAGAAAGGATCTTAGAAGAACTAGTTCTGATTACGGCCGACCTAAATAAACCGTTTGAAGTTGAAACTGATGCCTTAGACTTTGTAGTCGGAGGGCAGCTTAGACAAAGAGACGAAGAAGGACGACTCTATCTAGTCGCTTTCCTTTCGAAGAAACTTCACGGACCAGAATTAAATTACAGTATACACGACAAAGAACTGATGGCTATCATTTAAGCGTTTAAAGAATGGCGACACTATTTAGTGGGCGTAAATTATAAGGTCAAGGTTTATTCGGATTATAAGAACCTTACCTTATTCACTACCACGAAGGAACTTAATAAACGATAAATATGGTGGTATGAAACCCTTATAGACTATGACTTTGAGATTCTGTATTGAAAAGGGACACTTAATGGCAGAGTAGATGCTCTTAGCTGAAGAGAAGATTTGAAATCGGAAGGAATACTGATTGAACATCCGATGCTTAAGTATGATGAGAGTGGAAACCTAGTACTAGGCACTTAGGAACTTAGTATGACTTGGAGAGTAAAGCCGGATGATACTTAGATGCGACGAATTGAATCGCATATTAAGAAAGATAGCTACCTGGATAATTGGGAAATGAAACCGCATTTGATTAAGAAAGAGGAAACCTTCTTATATAATGAACGTTAGTATGTTCCTAGTATACTCTAAGAGTAGCTTATTAAAGAAATATATGAATACCTATTGTATGGACATTAGGGTGTAGGGAAAATGATTAATAGATTGAGAAGATCGTATGACTTCCCAGAAAGCAGGAAAACAGTATAGTAAGTTGTGGATAAATGCGACATATGTAGAAAAGCGAAAGCATCACGACACGCACCTTATGGGGAACTATAGCCGATACCACCACCTGAATGAGTATAGTAAATAGTTATAATAGACTTCATCGTTAAACTACTAAAGTTAAAAGAACCTATGACAGGAGTAGTTTATGATAGCATCCTAGTTATTGTAGATAAACTCACGAAGTACGCTTACTATATTCCCTATATAGAATTAAGCGACGCTAAAGACTTAGTATATATGTTCTTTAAAACTGTTATTGTATAATATGGATTACTAATAAAGCTTATATCGGATCGCGATAAGTTATTCACGTCTAACTTTTAGAAATGCCTGATAGAAACTATATAGATTAAGTAAAGCTTATCTACGGCATTCTACCCACAGATAGATGGTTAGATAGAGATTCTAAACTAAATACTGGAATAGTACCTGCGGAGCTATATTAACTACCGATAAGACGATTGGGTAGTATGGCTACTACTTGTATAATGGGCTTATAATAGCTCTGAGGTTGATAACATGAAGATGTCACTATTTAAGGCGAACTATGGATTCGACCCTACTATTGACATACACGCGGCACGCATTGTGAATGCGCTAGTGGCAACCACACACGTAGAAATAATTACGGAAGTATAAAAACACTTGTAATAAGAATAGATATTTCTGTAAAACCGAATAAAATATTACGCGGATAAAAAGAGATTGCTAGCGCTAATCCTAGAGGAGGGATATAAAGTATACCTCATCTGTAAAAATATTAAAACGAAGCGACCTAGCGATAAACTCGACTAGAAGAAAATTAGACTATTCCTTATTAAATGGAAAATATCGAACACTAACTATAAACTATCACTACTAGACGGAATAAGAGTCCACCTAATATTTTATATGTTACTACTAGAGAAAGCACCGGATAATTCTACACTCGCTATAAGAATCACGGTTGATAATACTAATGAATACGAAGTCGAGAGGATACTTAAAGCACGAGGGAACATTAAAAATCGTTATTATCTCGTTAAATAGAAGGGATACCCGAACACTGAAAACACCTGGGAACTAATCGAAAATCTCACGAATTGTTCGATTCTACTTGAATAGTTCCACTCCTAAGAAACGTATCCTAATTAATCGCATGAGTACTATCTAACGACTCGATACCGAACTTAGCATCTAAAGAACGAACTAGAGCAGGATCTAGATCCTCGGAAGGAGTAGGAAGGACCCCTGTGGTCTTCTGAAGCTGTTCCGCTTCCTCCCGTTCCACACGCTCTAATTCTTCGATATTGTCGATACCACGCGCTATCGCACGTATCATTTTCTCGAACCACAATTTCTTTTATTTTCGTAAGCGGCGCACTTTGGCGCTCGCCTTTTTGAGCTCTTCTTCAGCAGCCTCTAATTCGGATTTAGCTTTTTAGTGCTGGGTGCTAATGCGACGAAGCTGCTGAGGAGTGAGAGGATTCATGTCGCAATAAGACCGGTTAAGACGAATGCACTTAAAACATTAAGATGAGTCCGCGTCGGACGCCTTATAGTTCTGAAGGCCTTGTTCTTTGCAGAATGAGTATGTAGGCATGTTAACTAGATTTCCGATTATTAACTTAAGAAGGGCGTTTTGTTCGTCCGTCTTACGGGAAGGTTTTCGGGATCGCATAGGAGGTCTTGAGATACGATTAGACATGATGGCATATGTTGATGTAGGAGGGAGAAGCCACCTACCACTTAGCCGGCCTGTTTAATGGCCTTGAGGATAAGACTAAAGGAGGAGGGGCATTATGTTACGAACGCTGCTGCATGGATGCGGGGCTGAGCCGGGCCGTTAGGGCAGGTACGCCCGCAGCCTGGTTTACACATAAGGTCACGTGATGGCTTATTGGATCACTGGGATGATCTAACTACGCAAGATTATTTGGATAGTTAGATGAGCCTTGTGAGCTAAGCTATAGTAGAGAGATAGATAAGTACTTAAGGAAGAGGTATTCCTATAGCTAGGTAGTCTAGATCTCTACTGATCAATCTAAGTAATTCTAAGTAATTAGTTTTGAGAGCTCTGCTCTTAACGATTTCTTACGCCGAAGATACTGCTTAAGTGGCTACTCTATAGCATCTAAACCTGACTCACTACCTAAGAAACAGACCAACTGTGGATTAGGATTAAGCCATCGTTATAATATATAATAATATATAAAGTAATATAATAAATAATTCTTTATTATACCTATTATTTAGATATTATCCTAAACTTAGGATTTAAGTTAAGGCTAACTCTATAGGAGAAGGGCCGCTAGAGCTAAGAACTTAAGTAGAAAAATTACTAGAGTCTAAAAAGAAAATAGAAAAATACTAATAATAAGTAATATAAAAATAAGTATATAATTATAACTAATAATATTAGTTACTTAAATTATCTTAAGGAGATTTAGTTATATTATCTATAAAGAATTTTAGGTTTAAGATAATATAAAGTAAATTAGTACTATAATATATTAGGCTACTATAAGTACTAAAGAAAATTAGTATATAGGTATATTAACTAGCCTTACTAGAGTAATATTCTTAAATCTATAATATATTCTATATTAATTTACTAGAGCCTTAAAAAGGGGAACCTTATAAACTACTATTAATATTAGAGCTTAATAACCTAAAAAAAGAATAAGAAGTTAAGAATATTATAGTATATAAAACTATAAATTAATTAACACTTTTCCTAGTAAAATAGAAAAGATAGCTAGTAGAATATAATAAATAGTTAATAGAAGAAAACCTAGTAAATATATAAAATTACTTATAAGACTATTAATTATAAATTAATAAAAACCTATATAAGAGAGGGAGACTAAGAAAAACTAAGTAATATTATCTAAATCTACTAAATTATATTAAACTTATAAAAAATAAAAAAGAAAAATAAAAGAAACTAATATAAAATAATATATACTTATTATATTATTAAATTATAAATATAAATTATAGTCTTCTTTAATTTATTAGTATTAGTAAAAAAAGCTATTAATAATAATACTAAATATCTTTATTATTAATTATATTTAGCTAGCTCTTAGTCTTAGTATAAGGAATCTTAGATAATTAGTTAAAGTTAAGGGACCTAACCCTTTACCTAGATAAAAGTCTACTTATAGGTATTAAGTATTAAATAGTACTAAGTTTAAGCACTCTACCTAGGTTAGATAGTAACTTAATAAAGAATTAGGGATCTTACCTTAGTATTCTTTATAGTACCTATAAGGTTATATATATAGTAATAATAATTATAATAGGAGTTAAAACTCTATATAAGACTTAGAGTTATCTTAATTAGTTCTTAATATTAAGTATTATTAAGAAGAAAATCTAGGCTATTATTATAAAAATATATATACTATATATATATCTCTATAATAGTATAATTAAGCTAGTTATAATTATCTACTATTTTATAATATACTTATAAGAAGATTAGTTTAGAATAAAGAACTTATTAATAAAGAAAAGAAAATATATAAGTAAATAACTTTTTTAATTAAGATAATAATAAGTATACTACTAAATAGTACTAGTCTAGTTAAAAGAATACTATATAAAAAAGAAAAACTTAAGAAGATTACCTAGCTCTAAAAGTACTTAATAACTCTTAATTAATAAAAATAAGTATTACTTATAAAAGTAATTAGTATTATTTATAAGCTTTATCTAATTAAATATAATAATAGTTAAACCTTTATCTAGACTACTAGGGGTTATTTAACCCCTTAGCCCTAAAGGGTGCTCTTCTATATTAAAGTATTTTAAACTATTACTAAGGAGGTTATCCCCTTTATTATTATTAAAATCCTTATTAGTATTAAAAAAAGCTAGTAAAGGCACCTACTATACTTATAAATAGAGGGCTTATAGGAGGTAACTTAATAATAATAAGATATTATATAAAGTTAACCTAAAAAAATTTAAGTATAAAGTTACTAACTTAGGTAAGAGTTACTTAAATAGTTTCTATATTTATCTTATTATACTAATAAGTAAGTAAGTTAATAACTTCTAAAAGCTACTCTTTACTTTTAAATAAAGAAATAAGAATAAAGGAATTTAATATAAATATATAATAAATATTTTCTAAAGTAGTTTAAATATAAAACTCTTCTTATAGCTTATTAGTAGTAGGTATTAGCTAGGGAGCTAGTAGAGGATATACTATTATAAGCTTAATAATAAGCTATATATTAATAGCTTTTTACTTTACTTTAGTACTTTAAGAGGTTAATAATAAGGTAGACTATTAAGCTTAACTAGGCTAATTAAAAGGACTAATTAATACTAATATTAAAGTAGTATTAATAGACTAGCTTAAGGTAGTCTATATAGTAAGAGTAACTTAAGGAATAGAAGAGTAATATTCTACCTTAGTCTTCTAGTTTAAAAACTATTTAATAATTAATAAAGAAAAGAAAAGAAAAAACTATAAGTTAATATACCTCCTAACCCTTTAGGAAATTAAGAGCCTATATATATATAGTTTTATTAGACTAGTTTAAGGTATTAACTAAAGAGCTAAAGGCCTAAATAATAATATTAGCTATAAATAAGGTAACTAGACTAAGAACTATACCTAGAGTTATAAATAAGGGTATAATAAAGTTATTTATAGGCTTATTATTAAAGGAGATTATTATAAGAGAAGAAGAAGAGTCCTTTATATAGGGATAAGTATAAGAGCCTATTTAAGAAGGAGTTAAACTAGCCTAAGAACCCTAAAAGTAATATAATATACCTTATATTAAAAGAGAACCCTAAAGAGAGGAGATTACTTTAGGCTTATTAGTAAGGTTTATAAAATAAACTCTATAAGGAGTATTAATAGTAAATATAATAATAAAAATAAAAGTAAGTAAATAAGGTAAAGGGGTTTTTAAAAAATAAAATAAGAAAAGTTATAAAAGAAAAAAAATATAACTTTAAATTAAAAGAAATATAACTCTTATATACTTACTTATTATTATTAACTAACTAAATATAAAATATTATTATTTATAATAATAAAGATAAAGTAAATATATTATTATAAAATCTATATAATATTACTTAATTTATAAGTATATAAGGTATAATAGAATTTTTATAAGGATCTAAAAAATTTAATTTAATTCTAAAGAAGTTACTAATACCTAGTAAAATACCTATTAAAGGGGAGATAATTATAATACCTAATCTATATTACTATAAATAAATATAAATAGAATATAAGAAGGTAAAGGCTTAATAGTAAGTTACTAACTCTATAATTATAATAAAATTAGTTAAGTTAACTATAACTTAATAAATTAGTATACTTAAAAGGAATAGGCCTACTAGTATATATATCTATTATTAGTTTAATTATAACTTAATAAATATTTAGAGTTAAGCTACTAACTTAGTAAATTAATAGAGGAGACTTTACCTAGTTAGGAATAGGGAATAGAGCCTTAGAGGAGACTTAATACTAATTTAATAAAAAGTTAAAGTTAGGTTATAACCTTAGTTATAGAAGGATATATATAAAGAAGATAGTACTAAGAAGATAAAAGCTTATTAAGCTTTAGTCTTAAAAGTCTATAGAATATACTTCTTCTCGCCTTCTAATTTTTATAATCCTATTTCCTTACCTAGCTTACCTTATACTATTATATTAAATTTTATTATATATAATATAATATAAGAAAACTAAATATACTAAAAATAACTAATAAAGAATTAAATAGAATTAATTAAAAAATATTATATTATATTATAATATTTTTATAATACTTTTTATTACGTCTATAGAGTCGCTGGTTCTGACTAAGCAGGTATGTGCCACACATACACCCGTACACAGCTATAAGTAGCTAGAATCTAGCTAGTACTAGCTAGTAAGAATTAAGCCTTTTACACACCATATATCTAACCTCTTTTAAGTCTAATAAGTGGTAGTAATTACTAATAACGAGCGTGTGGCCGCCAGGACCAGACCGTCAATCCAGTCCCCGGGTTACGCCCACGTTACCGTCGAGGACCGATTCTAACCACTAAACTAGGAGCATTATTAGGGGCACCGTCAGTACTGACCAAGTACGAGTACTACCCCTAAGCCCACCAAGTCAACCAAACCATCAGCACGATCGTGACCTACAGCGACCATACGATACTAACTAACTAGTTAACAGCCGTACCTTTCACTAGGCCACACGGCAATTCCATCTACAGGCTCGTTACTCGTTACGAGCCGTGACCTTCCGGCTAGTACTAGCCGTGACCTTCTTTACCTTCTTCCCTACGTCTTTTCTACCTTTCTTATACCAGATTCTAGTCATAGGCTTATCATAGAGCCTTAATTAGCTATAGCAGCACGAGTACCTTCGGGTATAGCAGCTATATTAGTAAGATTAGAAGCGCCGTATGTGTGGTCTTTATAGGGAGACCTTTCCGTCACGGAATTAGTTATTTTAATACCTTTAAGTACTCTATCGTGCCACTAGGCATAAGCCATAGGTAGTCTACTAGCTAAAGCCACAGGTAGCCCGCTAGTTAAAGCCTACCTATAGCTTATTAATCCCTACGCCGCCACGTCTAAATCCATTAATTATTATACTAGGTCCTAACTAGCCGTTAGACCTTAGCTAGCGTATTAATTAACTTAAATGTACGCTTTAGTTAAGGGACTAGATAATATAGTACTAGAAGGGTTAATTCTACACCCTAGAAGGTGACTATTATAACCTTAAGGGCCGTAACTAAGACTAAGGGCTATAGATCCGCGACCTTCGTCGCTAGGCCTAAGGGCTGCCGCTAGTACGCCGTCATACTAAGCCAAGACCGCTAATAGTACGCACCTTGCACTTGCCAGTAGCCAGCCGACTAATCTCTACGCCCGCTAGCCAGTTAATTCCTATAGCTAGCTAGTCAATCTCTACACCAGCCAGCCAGCCAGCCAGCCAGCCAGCCAGCCAGCCAGCCAGCCAGCTAGCCAGCCAGCTAGCTAGCTAGTTAATTCCTACACCCTACTAGTTAATTCCTATAGCTAGCTAGTTATTTCCTATATTTTTACTACCACCACTATAAATCTTAGTACTACTAGTAAGAGTATATAATAAGGTAATTCTAATAATCTATAAGTGGCTAAGGAACTATAGTTAAGAGCTAGAAAAAGCCCCTAAGCGGAGAGAGGAATAGGTTAATAGCTATAGAGATATATTTAATATCTAAGGAAGGGATATTATTATCTAGTTATAGGTAATAGGGACGTTACCTTCTTTTCCTTAGTTAGGGGGCACTTATTATATCTATAGAGTCACTAGTTCTAACTAAGTAGGTGTGTACTACACACACACCTGTATATAGCTATAAGTAGCTAGAATCTAGCTAGTACTAGCTAGTAAGAATTAAGCCTTTTATATACTATATATCTAACCTCTTTTAAGTCTAATACTTTTTTAAAAATTATAAATAAATTTTATAATAAAAATTATATTATTAATAAAATCTAAATATTAAAATTTATTAATATAATATAAAATATAATTAATTAAAAATATTATATAATAATATATTTAATATATTTAATATTTTATTATACTTTTTATTTAAATCTTCTTTACTTTTTTTAAATATTTTACTTTTATTATAAAAATATAAGAAAATTAATAATTTTAAGTTATATATATATAAAGTTTTATATTATAATTATAATATAACTTTAATAAAATTAATATATATTTTCTTAATTTTATTAAAATATTATATTTCTTTCTTTATTTTATAAGGTAAGAAGAAATTCTTACTTTTTAGAAAAGATTAATAATAATTTTTTAAATTTAATATATAATTATATTATATTATATATTAATAATAAAAGTTTATATTTTAATTCTAAAATTATTATATAATTTATTTTAGACTTTTTTATAAAATAAAAATATTATATTTAAAATATTATAGAAATTCTTAATTAATTCTAGAAAATTATATATAATAAAAAAAGGTCTATTAAGATATTAATAAGTCTTAAATAAATTTATAAAATTTTAATATATTTTATATATTTAATTATCTATTTTTAGAAATACTAAATTAGTTACTAAAATACTAATTTAGTATTTAATGAGTAAATACTAGTTAATTTCTAACCCTATGTATAGGGTATAAGTACTTGCGGATACACCTATAGCCCTACCTAAAAAGTCCTATATAGCCTTAATATAAAATATATTCTATATAAACTTTATAGTTTTTTACTATTTTTATAATACCTATAACTTATAATAATAATAATAATTATTATTATTATTTTTAATTAACCTTAACTAGACTTATTATATATCTAGTATCTCTTTAATTTATATATATAAAAAAAACTAAAGCTCTTAAAAGAAAACCTATATAATTATAGTTAACTATAATTCTATATTAGTTTCTAGTAAAGGGTAATAAAGCCCCTTTTCTTAATTAATAAATATAAGTAAGTAGGCTTAAAATAGCCTAATATACTTATATATAATATAAAGCTAAGACTAATTTATAATTATTTCTTTTAGCTTTTTTATAGGTTTTTTTATAAACTTTTATATAGTTATAAAGTAATATAAAGTTTTTAGTATAAGATAGTATAAGGTACTTAAGTATAGTCTAGTATCTTAAAACTATATTAGTATTAAGATATTATATTTTTATTTTCTTTTTATTTTCTTTTTTTTTTAAATATTTTATATAAAAAACTATATTTTAAGTTAAAATTATTAAAATTATAATTATATATATAATATATATATTTATTATTTTCTTTTATATAATTTATAAATATTATATAAAAGAAAATATTTTTAAATATATTAGTTTTATTATAAAAGTATATTAATTAAAAGACTTATTATTAAATTTAGTTAATTTAATTAATATTAGTTAATTTAACTAATAAGTTAAGATAATTTTTTTTAGTTTTAGTTTTTTTTTAATTATTTTAATTATATATTTTCTTTTCTTTTTCTTTAATTATCTTTATAAATATATTATATATATATATAAACTATTTTTACTTTATAAAATATAAGATTAATTTCTAATAAGAATATTTATACTTTTTTTATTATTATAAAATAAGTACTTTTAATTTCTTATTACTTTAACTTAAGTCTTAAAGTTAAGTTACTTTTAGTCTTTAAATCTTAATTATAATTATATTTTATTATAATAAGTTTATTTTTATTTTATTATAGTTTTATTATATTTTTTAACTAGTCTTAAGCTTTTTTTTTCTTAATTTAGTTATAATAAAACTACTATTCTTTTACTTAATTTTTATATTAAGTTTTATATAAAGCTTACTTATAATAAGTTTTAAATAATTTTATATAAACTTTATTTTAATTATATAAATACTTTTAATAATATAATTTATTATAATTAGTAAGTTAATAAATCTTTAATCTTCATTTAGTTTTATTATATATTAACTTTAATAGTTAATATTTATTTTTATATTATATATATTAAAATAAAATAATATTATTTTATTATAAATTTATTATTAATTATTTAT
>JAAHCF010000553.1:0-25666 GCA_038367545.1 Beauveria asiatica | reverse complement strand
AACTTTTTTATTTTTTAATAAACTTTTAAAAAAAAGTAATACTTAATTATTTTTATTTTTATAATAAAATACTTAAAGTTAAATATAAAAATTAATAATTTTTAAAAATATTAAAAAATAATTAAAAATATAACTTTATTAAAATAAATATTTTATTTTTAAAATATTATATAATAACTTTATATTAAATATATAATAAAATAAAATAATATAATAATTATTAAAATTAGCTTATATAAGTACTAAAGTAACTTACTAAGGTTTTTTATAGGCTAAGAATAAGAATACTAAAAAACTCGCGATCACGGCCTAAACTTGACGTCACAGAGCCGCACTTCTCTAGCTGTGTCCTAGGGTGCCCAACACTTAGTACAATGCCATGAACCATGATTGAGTAAACAAGAGCAAAAAACGATCTGAAGTAAAAAATGGCACCCGCAGTGGACAGCGCCATTCTGCAAGTGCTCGGTCTCGATGCCAGCGCCACCACGATGCGCTCCCACGGGGGCTCCAGCTTCGCCTCGACCTTTAAGCTATCGACCACGGTCGACGGGCAGCCCACGCACTACTTTGTCAAGACGGGCCGCGGCGCAGACGCGGAAATCATGTTCAAGGGTAAGAATTCTCTTCACCTGTTGCTATTGCGTTCTGCAACGAGCAAGTAACAGAATCGTAAAGCCCTCTTTTCTTTGAACATGCTCATAGAAAAGTAGGCGAGCACGCTTCCCTTAACGCTATTGCCGACGCCGTGCCCAACTTTTGCCCCCGCGCGTACGCCCACGGCGCCATGTGCTCCGCGACGGATACGTTTTTTCTCATAACCGACTTTCTCGAGCTCCTCGGCACGTCTTCGTCCCGCTCTGGGCCGTCTCTCGCCGCCAAACTCGCGCAGCTACACACGACGCCCGCGCCGATTCCTCCCAGCCACGACAGCCCAGTCTTTGGCTTCCCTGTGCCGACGTGTTGCGGCGCCACG
The DNA here is from genome assembly GCA_038367545.1 of Beauveria asiatica. Lineage (NCBI taxonomy): Eukaryota > Fungi > Ascomycota > Sordariomycetes > Hypocreales > Cordycipitaceae > Beauveria > Beauveria asiatica. The sequence goes on along the minus strand of JAAHCF010000553.1, from coordinate 24,690 downwards.
GCGCAGGACAATACATGGTGCGCGTCGTGGCCCGACTTTTACGCCAACCGTCGCCTGCGCAGCATTCTGCGTGCGTCCGTCGGAAACCAAGGAGAGGACGCGGCGCTGGCGGACGCGGTGGAAAAGGTGGCGGAGAGGGTGGTGCCGCGGCTGCTGGGCAGCACGACGACCGGAGCGGCGTCGGGGGAGACGTCGCGGCCGGTGGTAGTGCACGGAGACTTGTGGAGCGGGAACCACGCGCGGGGAAGCTTTGCGAGCCGAGGCGGCGGCGGCGACGTGGAAGAGGTCGTGTATGACCCGTCGGCGGTGTACGCTCACGCAGAGTACGAGTTGGGCATCATGCGCATGTTTGGCGGGTTCGGGAGGGAGTTTTGGGAGGAATATCACAGGCTGGTGCCCAAGGCAGAGCCGCGAGACGAGTGGGAGGACCGGGTGTCGCTATACGAGCTGTAGGTTGCCATTTCTCGCTTTCTGATTCAGACATGCGTCCTTATTTTGGGGTTTGTGCTAACGGGAGAGAACAGCTATCATCACCTTAACCACTTTGCCATGTTTGGGGGAGGCTATCGCGGCAGCGCCATGGGTATTATGACGAGGTTGATTTCAAAGTATGCAGGCTGAAGAGTCTGGAATGTCGTATGTTTTTTTTTTATGGAAAACTCTATAGAAAGATGAATATGTTATTCAATGATGATGACGACGCGTACTTGCCCGTTTCCAAGCACAATGGCAAAAAGATTCCGTCGTCGTATGTGGATATCTACTGCAGCGCTGTCTATGTACCAGTTTCGCCCAATTGTACGCGGGATGACGATGATGGCTGAAGAAAAAAAGAAGAAGAAGAAAAGAAACCGACAACCCCCTCCAAGCTACTCTGCCAGCATTGCCTGTGTTTCCCGTAGAGGCTCCTTATCCGACGCACGCTCCGGTAGCTTCCCCGTCGGCACCTCTGGCAGCCTCTGCTGCAGCTGCTCCTGCTCGTCGACCGGTGCCCGCCCCCGAATCTGGCCCTCCATCTCCGCCAGCTCGTCCTCGACCTCGTCCTCGTCCTGGTTCGAGATGCGGCCGCCCAGCATCTCGCTCACCTCGTTCTGGTACGCGATCGCATCGGCCGACTCGCCCATCAGCTTCTCCACGTGCTCGAGGCCGCCCATTTCGCGGCGAATCTCCTGCAGCACCCGCGTTCCCTGTTGCAGCCCAAACACGACGTCCTTTTGAATCTGCGCAAACTCGACGCTCGCCGTCAACTGCTCCAGCTGCGCGAGCTGCGCGTCCGTCTTGGCCAGCAGGCTCTGCTGGTATTTTTTGCGCCGCAGCGCGAGCAGCGCCCGCGGCTTGTCGCCCTTGGCGAGCATCTGTCGCGCAACGTCCGTCTCCTTGTCGGTGAGGACGGAGATGCGTCGCTGGTACTGCTGCAGCTTGTCGCGCTGGATCTTGAGGTCGAGAATCGCCCTGGAGTGGGTGGGTAGCGGCGCGGTGGTTAGCCAGGCACGAGGGCAGACACGGGGTAGGGTGGTGGCGCGATTGCTTACTTGTCCTGGGCGGTAACCTTGCTGGTGTTGCCGCCCATGATGTCTGTGAGGTTTTGAGTAGGATGGATTGAACCCCGGCGATTGAAGAATTGTCGTTGGCTGCGAGGTCGTAGGTAAGTGTCTGGTTAGAGTTACGAGAACAGATTCGTTATCGAGATGGTGTGCCTGTGCCCCGCGATATCGTCACTAGGCGGCTGACCCGCCGATGACTGCCTGGATGGTGGGGGGCTTTGGCACTTGGACGCTTGACACTTTACGTGCGAATATACGTACCGATGATGTAATTATTGAAGTCATGCAGTATTAAATAAGTTATGTAGTGGGAACCCTTAATTTGCAACGTCGATTTCGAAATTTACAATGTAGCCACACAAAGGGCCATGTACCCCTCAACAGAACTTCTCATCCTCCACCATTTTGTCCTCCCAGCACACACCGCTCGAAGGCACGCAAAGCGCTCTCAAAATGCCAGGAAACACGCGACCTTGATACCCAGCCCTTTGTCACCTCAGATGCCTTAGATTCGCCATGGTAGGTCAACCTCGGCCAGAAATCATCGAATGTTACCCTATTGGGAAATGTCTTCATGCTTTTCGCGCTTCGGTCAGTTCGGTCTGTGAAGACAAAGGCATTTCCTGCACGCCAGACGCGCTTGGCCAGCTTAGCGAAGAAGGTAGGAGAGTAGCGTTTATTCGGCAGTGCTTTGTCTAATAAGTTTGTTCAGATACCCAGAATCTTGCTATTGTTATCTTGTCCGCTCTCCTATAACTCCCTGCAACTGGCGTTCTGCGTTCGCAGACAACTTACGGCACGCTACGCAATGATCTCTTAAAAACTCAACTCAGCCATCAGCTCCGACGGCTTCAACTTAACCGAATCAAATCACTTTTGAAAGTAGCCATCGTAAGGGGATCTTCCGACTACGACACCTGGGACCAGGTATACAAGGCCATCATCAACTATTGGAAGCACATTTATGAGGCTAACTCGCGCATCGCTATGCTTACTGCTTTGGAGGGCTGTCTCAAGGGACACGAGTCCCTGTACAACGCAGGCTTGCTGCAAAGCGTCTCGATTTGCAATCTGATGCTAAATCAGGATAGTGAGAACTCTTCTTGGCCTTCGTTTCTCATTGATCTCAACTTCGCTATTAAGGGACCACGATAAGTACCCGTCATTCTATTTCCGTCCAAGAAAGATACTTTGCGTCGGCCGTCAACATCGTCACCATCAGCTTACCACGTAAAGCTCTCAATCATCAGCTTCATCACCACCGCCTTGCCATCCTCGCCGTGTCTGCCGAGCGCCGACGCCACGCACCGCACCTGGTCCACCATGCCCGCCGGGCCGCACACCACCACCACCGTGCCGCCCCGTTGCCGCCGCAGCTCCTCGGTCAGGATCCTGCGAATGTCGAGCCGCTCGCCCACCGCTAGCCTCACGTCCACGTCACCCCAGCGCCGCTGCGCCATGGTGCTGCTGTTGCTGCTGCCCTCGTCGCTGGCCAGCCGCCCCTGTAGCAGCTGCATCCGCTCCATCTCGTGCACCAGCGGCCACGTCCGCGCACCCCAGTATAGCTTCTTTGTGCCCAGCGCCGCTGCACTCGCCGTGTTGAACCTGTCCAGCGCGGGGAGCACGCCCGTGATGCCGACGCCGCCGGCGATGCACAGAAGGTTGGGGAAGTCGTGGCTCGGCTCCGGGTGGTCTTGCTGCACAAATGTCATCTTGTGATTGTAGGGGCCCTCGACAAAGACGGGGATACCGCTGGCGTAGGGACCCCTTTTGGCGACGAGAGCTGTCACGCCGCTCTGTCGTCGGATAAATACGGCGATGCCAGACTCCTTGCGGATAGTGACCGATTCGCTGTCTGATCCGCTTCCCAAAGAGTTCCCGATCGGAATCGTACTTGCGGCAATATCCTTTTCCTTTCCCTTTTCGCCGTTCAACTCTGAACTAGCCGTGGAACAAATCTCTTGCAGACATGTCACGCCAGCAACAGAAAATGGATGGTTCTCCCAGAAGCGCCAAGTGCTGATGGTGGGGAAGTAAAGGTACACATGACCATCCGCCGAGACGCCCGGGACATCCAGCCTATAGTAATCCTCGTCAATCGGCGTAAAGTATGCCCTCTTGAAGCCAGCACGCAGCGACCGTCCGAGGCGCACCAGACGATCAAAGCCCCAGATAGCGCAGGCCATCCACAGCCAGTTCTGGTACCCCCATGCGTCCGTGTACTTGACATTGACGTGCTTGTACGAACAGACAATGACCAAGACTGTGATGATAATGTGCGCCGCCAGGAATATTTCGTAGATGCGCTGGCGAATCGGCTGGATCGACTTTACGCAGAGAATCACAAACCCGATTGTACCTGCGGAGCCCCAGTACCAGTACGGCTCGGTGAGCTCGTCCGCCCATCCCTCCGAGTGCAGCGCAATCTCGAGGTACACCAAGCTGTGTAGGACCGCATGCATCATGCATATAAACGCCATCCATCGATGCAGGAGTAGGAACGTCGAGTGCGACCAGTTGGTCAGCCACAGCAAAAGATTGTTGCGGCCGGCGTATAAGATAACCAGGGGCACATTCGCATACGCCAAGACGCCCATGCGGTTGGCGACGGTTCTCATCATTTCTTCTCTGGCAGTCTCGCGCCCACTGTCCGGCTCACTTTCATATCCAACGCATGAGAGGATCACGTTCATCACCCAGAGATAGAGAATGAAGAGCGCCTGGCCGCGTGTAGGCATGATACCTAGACCCCAGATGGGCGTCGAGTGCTTGGAGCCGATCAGCGGCGGGTCGACGAGGTATGCATTCACCTTGGTGGCCCAAGTCGCCGGCCACGGAAGGAAGCGCAGCAGCGAAACCGCAATCGGGATGCCCGCACCCGTCACAAGAATGATGATGCTGTACAGCGAGTGCTTGATCTCGTTTCTCGCCCCGTGGTAAACGTCCGCGTACTGCGCCTTCCACATCTCCTCCGTTATCAGCGCCGTATAGTTGAGCACTTCCGTCGCATTCAGCGACCGCGTCGGCGCCTCCTTTATACCCTCCAGCACCTCCGTGTACGACTTTGGTCCGCTCCCGTCCGGCAGCTTCACCAGCTGCTCCTCCCAGAATGTCTCCGCCGCGCTGACGTGCAGCGTTTTGCACTGCGACTTTATGCAGTACGCTAGCGTTTGCAGGTAATACTTGTTGCGTGACTGGCACGTCGGCGTCGTCTCGGTCGTGACGGCCCAGCCGTCGCCGCTAGGGTAGACGGGCTCTGCCGCTTCGTCATCCTCGCGGCGGCGGCGCAGGTTGCGCGGCACAACAATGGCCAGGTCGGCCGTGGTGCAGTTGAGGGGCACAAAGAGCAAATAGGAGCAGGCAAAGGCGCAGTACGGCTCGTAGAGCGAAATGCCGAAGCCGAGGAAGCCGTGAGCGCCGGGGCTAGTCACGTCGGCGCCGGCGAGGCTGAGGAGCGCCAGCAAGAGGCCGAGAATCGAGACCCACGCTCGGCTGGCCATGGCAGCGCTGGTTTGACTGAAAGAAACACAGGGGGTGTTGGGTGATGCTTCAGATGAGGAGTAAAAGAAGAATCGAAAAAGAATAATAGGCACACGAATGGAACAGTAGGGCTGTGCTTTGTTTTTACCCAGAGGCGGGGATCGAGTGCTGTTCAACCGTTGACAACAGAAATGTGTTTGCCAATCTTGACGTGCATGTAAGACGACAACAGTGACTCGGAACCTTGCTGCGCTTGAGCGAACACACCGGTGAGAGCTGTATAGGCAATGCTCAATGTGAAACCACAAGATTTGTGCGAGTGCAACGTCAACTCAACCTCGACAATAGGGGATCGTCACCATTCTTATCTGGCATTTGGTTCGCCATTAAATGCTCACGGTCCCAGCCAGTTGGGCCCGCCCTTCCACTGACCCGGACATCTTGGAGCAAGGCGAGTCTTTTTCGTTCAGCCCAACGGTCTGGGCCCGATACGCAGTCCCCTCTATTCTTCCTTTCAATCTGGCGTCTGTGTGCCTTGTCTTGGTTGCCGTGCCGGCAAGTGTTGCCCTTCTCAGACGCTGCCATTAGGTACGAGCCGGCACTTGAACTGACAAGTTGGCGCTGGTGGCGGAGAGATGTCCCCGTTTTCCCTGGTCCGAGAATGTCGGACCATCGTTCAGCTTCCATGGGGCAGCCCCAAACTTGCGCCAGTGCGCTCAAGTGTCCCCCGCTCTCCACACCAGCCCTGTGTTGGTGCCTCGAGATTCGCTTATATTAACTCTCATGACCAACTCCCCCCCCCCCCCCCCCCACGCCAAGTCTGCCAGGCACTGACCTATAAGTTGGAAACTCCGCATATTGGCCCTATGCATGTGATGTGTTATGCTGTGTGAGTCGAGTTATTGTTTGTCAAGTAGTTGTGATACTTGAACCACGTGGCTTGACACTAGTGATTGTTGTGCGAAAATTGACCAGAAATTGGAGTAAGAGCTGTCGGAAATCGGCAGAGGGTCTAGAGTCCCCGCTATGCAATAGCGCCAGTGTAAAAAAAAACTCTGTCGACGACGAGTTCCGTGTGAGAGGAGGAAAATCACGAGAGCACCTAGGAAAGTTGTGGTGGGAGTGGGTCCCTGATTCGATTGATAAGATGAACATTAGTATGTAGGCCCGCTTCTTTTTCCTGCAGCCGCCAACTTGTATCAGTAAGCCCAGTGTCACAGAGCTAGCTTGCATGAGGGAAAGGAAGAGAAAAAAGACTAAAATGACTGATTTTTACCGCCTCTCAATTAACACATGCAGATCCGTTAGCCGAACTACTTCGGGTCGAGTCGGTTGACCGGGACTCGACTTACCACGCCGTTATTCATGCCCGTGCGTCTGGGATGCATGTTTCCATGTGTGGCGTGCCTGAGGCCAAGCACGATGCCAAGGGCTTGGAAGACAGATTTGCGGCACATCGTGTTTGCCAAGAAAATAAGAAAAAAAAGAAGAGCGGGTGCATTTATTTAGATTACGCCCTTATTATTCTATGCGGTGTCTTAGCTGACCAACGACAGTCGCTTCCAGAAACCTTCAAGACGGCTAGCTGCCAGACAAGGCATGACCAATTTTTGCCAATATCCCGCAACAGAGTTTTTTTTTTTTTCTTGCTCATGCAACTACCGCCCCATCCATCTTCTTGACTTCGTGCCAGCCATCACCTCTCCACACCACGGAACTTGTCCAGCCCTGTCTCCAGTCTCCACCGCCGCTCAGTAGCCCGGTTCCAATTGCTCGACCCAGCGGCGAGGGCTCCTTGTTTTGCGCAATCGCGTTGTGTCCGAAAGCTTCTCAAGATCTGCGATGCTTGACAGTCACAAGTATTCTGCTTTTGCGGGATTTTGCATTGGGTCGTGCGAGGCTGGCCACATGTGATTCTGTGTCGAGACCAAATCATGCCACGTTGGGCAAGGAAGGGCCGCTGACCAGAACTGGTCCTGAATGTGTTCAGCTCATTAGTTATGTGGCGGAACGGTTTGTGTCAAGTTCAAACGTTGTGCCACTGCTTTCACCGTGGTATGGCTCATTGACTGTCCTGCGCTACTGCTACTGCTGTTGCTGTCGTGACTGCCTGCTCTTGCATGGATCTATCCTCTCGATTACTTTCAGTCACTCGATGAAGCGATACAGTTCTTTGGGATCAAGTAAACCTTTCCCAATAAGGTGTTGACCTTCTCTCCGAATATTTGACATTTACCCTCAGAGTTGCATCATTTATGCAGGCAGGCTACAGCTGCATAAGATGCATAGACAATTGCTGCCAGTATTACGTACTAATCTGCGTATTTAGATAGCCCAGCAACCTCATCATAAATGTGGATAGTGAATCCAACAGCAGAAGAACCAAAAATCCACCGAAAGTGATCGCATAGCGGCCATGGCCGCCGGCCAAACAGCCTCCCCGCAGACACACCCGTTGTCCTCACCGGCGCGCAGGAGACGCTCCTCATCACGCTTCGCGCCAAGTACCAAGACTTTTCCCACCCGCGCCCCCTCCTTGCGGACCGCTGGGCCGGCGCCGTGCTCAACCACTTCGGCCCGCGACTGCGCACCCCGTCCGGGCTCCCGGTCTCCATCACTCTGCTGCGCATGCGCACCCGCACCATCGATGACGTCACTTCCGCCTTTCTGGCAAGGGACAGGGACGGTCCCGTTGCCATATTGCACCTCGCGTGCGGCCTGGACGCCCGCGCGCTGCGCCTGCGCGAAAAGTGCGGAGTTGATGTGCATTAGATCGACCTCGACCTGCTCGACGTCATTGACGCCCGGCGCCGCGTGACCGTCGTTTTACCCAAGCCGCCTGCTGGATGAGGCAAATATGCGTACAATATGGTGGAGGCGGATGTGACGACAACGGAGTGGCTCGAGGAACTCTGCGCCGACCGCCCGACGCTCGTCATCATGGAGGGCTTACTCATGTATCTGAGCGTCGCGGACGCCGAAGCGCTTGTGCAAAGACTCGTCGACTGCTTTGCACCATGTGGAGGAGAGATTGTGTTTGATGCCCTCTCGCCGTTGTATGCGGCACTGCAGAAACGGACGGTTCGCCGGCCGGGGAGCTTCGACGTGCATGTTGGCTACGCGGCTGGCAGTCCTGCGGACGTGCTGAAGCTGGATAAGAGACTGTAGCTTGTAGAGGCATACACGGTGACGGATAATCCAGCTGTCAAGTTGTTGGGCTTTTGGCCGCGCTTGGCTCTGTGGTTGGTGTCTTGGATTTCGTATGCTGCAACTATGAACCGCTGGATGGTCTTTAAGATGTAGGAGGGCGATGTTGATATAGAGATGCAAGACAATGTGCAAAGTCACTCATTAAGAAAATCAGTTCCCATCGAAAGCCTCGGCTATGGGCCTGCCAGACATGGTGGCTCACTGATAGAGACCACCAGCACAAGAATGGCATCCCAAGATCTTCTCGGTAATTCCTTTTTTATGTTAAATGATGAATCAAATTGGTGTGAATAGTCAAATTTCTAGTCAAATTTCAATAAAATCTTAAACGGATGGGGTAGTCCCGCCGTACTTGCCGAGGGGAATGTCATCGAGCTTTCTGAGACTTGCCAGTGAACAACGACCTCCACCAAGGGGCACCGCGGGTACGAGCGCCATCGGTAATACAATCATCAAGGTTGGCAATGTTTTCATCTTTCCCCATGAGAGCATCTCCTGTTCGTGCTACAGATCCACCTCGGGATCCTTGATATCGGGTGTCTCAGCGGGCAGGAGAAGATTGACTAGTTGCGCGCTTCTCAACAGTCATTGTAAGGGCGGACCGAGACGCCACGAAGCACCAAGGTCTCTGCCAAGTAACATTCTCCAACATTGTTTAAACGTGATGCTTCTTTTTTTCTCTCTTATTTCCTTTACATCGGCCTTATCTTCAAAACAGCATTTCAGATCAGTTTACGACTTACACTTACCCGCTGACTCTCCGGGCTACTTCCGGGTAACTCCATCCACACTTCCCTGTTTGTTAGTACAGCGGTTTTTGGGTGTCTGCTAACTCATAGTCGTGTGTTATTGATGATGGTTGTTGATAGATTGATAACCTGAGCTCCCGAGGGCCCAGTGGGAGGTACGTAATGCCGCTTTCCTGCTGCTTGTTCTGCCAGACGAGGGCGACGAGCGACGGCGCGACGGCAGTATCGACATCAAAAGAGCTCACAGAGAGCAAGGCGGCAGATCATATATGTTGGTTTAACTGACGATAATTATCCTTAGATAATTGGTCTTGGTTGACGTTGTTCATTGTTATCTTACAAGTGAGTGTGTGTGCTGCCTCCACCAATTGTGGTGCTATCGCACAAATAAAAGCGGGTTCTCTCCGGGTTGTGGCCGATGAGAGGGCTGAATTCAAGTGCGTTGCCTTGGTAAATAGTTGCAAATTGCAATAATGTATTTGACGGAATTCCTCGACCGCCTATGCTGGTTTTTAAGGGTTGGGACCTCTAAGTGAAAGTGGGGCGACCGAGACGAATCAGCGGCTGCGGTGCCTGAGGCACGTAATGCATCGCTACTCGTTCTGACAGTGATTGGTGAGTGATTGTCTAAAGTCACAAGGCAGAAGATTGATGACTGATTTATCTATGGTCTGGCTTAATACATTTCGTAACTAGAATCAGTGATCTTTTTCCACAACCCTGCCGTGCCTGCCATCTGCCAGACTGCCTGCCAGGCACTCACTACAGGGTCCACACCGCGACCCACTATGATATCTGTGTATCCTTATATAAGGATATCATCCAACGACAAAAAATCTTTAATATTGCCTTTTTGGGAATACGATTTCGCATTTAACCACACATGAGCTGAATTATGAGGCGCGCCAGCGAAGATTGACCCTGCTCCCGCAAATACACCGACACAGCCCGTCCTTATCACATGCCGCCCTCTCTCAGCAACCGGCTCGACCTCGACCTCTATCAGGTGGTCAAGAGACTCGAGCAGAACAGCAACGACGGCAAGCTCTTCAAGACGGTCAGCGCCGCTTATACGGCCGTCAAGGCGTCCAACTCGAGCCTCAGCCGCCAAAAGAAGCGGCCGCTGGAGGATGCGCTGTTTCGAGTTCTCGACTTGCGCAAGCAGGAGGAGGCCGATGAGAGCGACTCAGAGGCGGCAATCGATGTAGAAGATCCCAACGAGAAGAGCGACGAGCGATTTCTGCTGAATCGGCAGATGACGAGGCATTGGAACGTTGAGCCGGCGACGATGCCGGCAGCGACGACCAATGGCGAGCAGCCAGCCAAGAAGAAGCGAAGGGTAGATGTGGCGCAAGGTGACGAGAGGAACGCGACGGCAATATCAACACCGAAAGAGCTCACAGAGGGCAAGACAGTGGACCACAGCAAGCTACAGAAAAAGACACCTCGAGGACCACTCTTCGATTTCGAATCACATGTTGACCGTCCAATATTGGGTGGTCTCGGAAAAGCGTACAACAGCCTGCTGTTTGACTTGGAAAATCTGCTCGTGGTACCGCAATGCTACGACCCGCGCGACGAGCGTCTTCTCGGTATACTCCTGACCGGGCCCTCAGGCGTCGGCAAGTCGTCCTACATCCGCTCTTTTGCCGCGCATATGGGTATCGCCCTCATCAACATGACGCGGTGCTTCGATGAACCCGAACGCATCGACAAGAGCCTCGCGGAAGCGTTCGACGTGGCGCTCGCGTCCACGCCATCCATACTCTACGTGGAGCACATTGAGCACTTCCTGCCCAAGACGAGCGACGCGTCGCAAAACGAGCAGCAACATCTGCGCATGCTCTCCCTGTTCAAGAGGCAGATGGGGCGAGTCAAGGCGCAAAAGGCCAATGTTGTGTGCATCGCGACGGCGGCGCGCGAGGCAGACGTCAACATGACGCTGCTTACGGGGGGCTGGTTCGACGTGCGCGTGCAGCTGTCCGTTCCTAACATCAAGCAGCGCGAGGACATTTTGCGCGCCGTCATCGACCAACGAGCCGTAGACGAGCAGCTGGATCTCGCCAGCCTCGCCAAGAAGATGGATGGATTCGTCGGGGGAGACATTGCCCAGGTCGTGCGGCACGCCGTGCGCAACGCCGCCGGACGTTCCCGCTCCACCTATTACCTCAATCCTGACAAGACAATCTACGACGATGACGACGACGACGACAGCGTCGCCGTCACGCGGGGCAGCATACCGCTCACCCTCGCCGACTTTGCCGCCGCCCTCGACGACTACGTGCCCGTGCTCCGCATGGAAGGCTTCACCGCCGTTCCCGACGTCACCTGGGACCAGGTCGGCGGCCTCGCCCCCGTCCGTGCCCAGCTGCAGCTCTCCATCGTAGGCCCCATTGCCAACCCGGCGCTCTACGCCCACTACGGCCTTACGCGCGCCGGCGGCTGCCTCCTATGGGGCCCACCTGGCTGTGGCAAGACGCTCGTCGCCCAGGCCGTCGCCAACGAGGCGCAGGCCAGCTTCATCCTCATCAACGGGCCCGAGCTACTCAACAAGTACGTCGGCGAGTCGGAGCGCGCCGTCCGCGAGCTCTTTTCCCGCGCCCGCTCCTCCACCCCCTGCATCCTATTCTTTGACGAGTTCGACTCGATTGCGCCGCGCCGCGACGGCGGCGGCGCCTCGGAAGCCGGCACCCGCGTCGTCAACGCCCTGCTCACTGAGCTCGACGGCGCTCGCGGCCGCGACGGCGTTTACGTCATCGGCACCACCAACCGGCCCGACATGATTGACGATGCCATGCTCCGGCCCGGCCGCCTCAGCAAACAGCTGTTCCTCGACCTTCCCACCCCCGCCGAGCGAGTCGACATTCTCTGCGCCATCTACCGCACGCGGCACGTGGGCGCGACCGACGCCGAGTTTGCGCGGCTCGACCGCATCGCGCGAGATGAGCGGTGCGAGGGCTTTTCCGGCGCAGATCTGAGCGGCCTGCACGAGCACGCGGCCGAGTTTGCCATTACCCGATACTTGCAGGCCGGCGATTATAGCGCGCCCATGGGGGAAATTAGCGAGCAGGACTGGGAGGCTGCGCTCAGAATCACGCGGCCTAGCGTGACCAAGCCAGAGGTGTATAGGAAATTAAGGGCAAAATTGGCTGGTGGCGTGTAGTGTTGATATCCCGTTGATTTTGAGTAGTGCCATTGGCACGACTTTTTTTTTTTTCTTGCTGATGGCACGACCTGACTATCTCTATTCTGCAAGGCCGAGTGTGGCCAAACCACGGTGTTAAGAAGATGAGAGCAAAGTTAATCTCTACCTTTGTGCAGAGTTGTAGAAGCTGCGATAAGTACCTAAATAGGAGGTACTTTATTTTTTTTACTCTGGTCCCGCACTGAGCAAAAGGTCGTGCTAATAATAAATAGCACTTCACTCTTGATTCTTTTGCAGAATACGACCAGTTGTCCATCTTCAGCTTGTTCTCGTGTACATGTTCTTTTGTAAAAGTTTGAATTGAGGCCAACTCTGAAATCAACTCTGGCGTTTACTAAATTTACTCCTCGACAAGCAAGTCCACTGAAACAACCTTTTCTCAAGCGCATCGTTGTACCTGTATGTCGGCCAGCCTCACCTGCGCCGACTTTTTCACACCCGCGATACACAATCACGTACGAAGTGAGTCTTAGCTGTGAAATTACGCGAGCTCGCTCGCAAAGAGGAGTTTCTGTTTAGAGCTTTGGGCGCGCCGTCGTCTGGTATTGGCGCAAACCCTCTAAGTGGTCTATAATACACTAATCGCCGGCATTTTCCCATCCGTCTATCAGAAATAACAAAGTCTTGTTCATATCATTGGTACAATTACTGTGGTTTCGCAGAGCGCTTCTATGCATGCGCTTAAGCGGTCGACTCCTTGAGGTAGCTGTGTGGCGTCCTTATTAGCATGCGAGCTGTATGTGTTGAGTCTCGTGACGTCACTTACGCAATCAGGTCCTTGCGGTCCTTTTCCTTCTTGAGACCACCAAAGGCCATCTTGGTGCCGGGAATGTACTTCTTGGGGTTCTCGAGGTAGGCAAAGAGGGTATCGTCTTCCCAGGTGATGCCCTTGCCCTTGTTGGCGTCGGTGTAGGAGTAGCCCTCGACGGAGCCGGTTTTGCGACCAAAAAGGCCGTGCAGAGCAGGGCCGATCTTGTTGGCACCGCCCTTCTCGACGGTGTGGCACTGAGCACAGCGGGTCTTGAAGAGGTTGGCACCCTTCTTAGCGTCGCCTGGGACATGTTTTGTTAGCTGTCTTGTTCAATTGATCCGTGAGTGCAGTAGGTTTCTGTCGTGTGACGGCCGTTGGGCGGCTGAGCGTTGGGCTGATGTGGCGCAAATCCGTGTCGTCGCGCCAGGGCAATGCTTGTCGGTAGTGTAGACATGTATTCCGGAGATGGAGCGGCTCTCAATCGTCAATCGTAAATGGCGCAGGGCTGTTTGCCAGCTCTTCCTTTGTTGGCGCGCGCCAGGATTGGAAGCCTCGGCTAGGAGAGCCGAAGCATGCGACATTTTGCTCGACCCAGTAGAGTTCGCTCATCGGGAGCCAGTTGCGCGCTGAGCAGTCCACAGTGACAGCCACCAACATTCTTTTGCCCTGCCAGCGCCTTTTGATTGCCGCTTCACGAGGCCGACGGACACAACGGGGATGAGTCAACAGGAGAGGGAGAGCGTCACTTACCACCAGCCATTGTGATGAAATGTGTAGAAGAAGGAAGACGTAAAGTGTCGGAAGTTAAAGCGTGCTATTTAAGAACCCAAAAAGAACCTCGTGAGGGTAGTCTACTTTGGGTGGTGTCAAGAGTTGGATTGGTTATTATGTCGTTGTGGTTGGAAGAGAGGAAGGGGAGGGAAAAGGGAAACAGAATTGAGAAAAAATAATCCGTAGTTCATGACAGTATGCTGGCTCTAGCATGCTAGCTTTGGGCCCCTGCACGCTGTGCGAGCGCTGGAAATGCGCTGTAGCGCTGGCACTACAGTGGACTGAGCCACCTGTGGCGGGCGCGTCGGGGGCGAATTGGGTCGGCTCTAAGCCAATCAGCGCTCGAGCATTACGCAGGACTCAATTCTGGTGGATCCAGGTCCATCAACGCCGAGCAAATTCCCTCCCGAGTTTACCCGTTTATGACTACAGCACCGTGACCCGTAAAAAAAAAAAAAAAAAGGACTGTCGCCCAGACAGATGACTGCATTGTACGGATTAAATATTATTCTTTGCAGAACTGGCCTTATTACCCATCTCCACAATTTCCCTCGCCGCCCGAGCACAACCTGGCTTAGCACGGCAACCCGCTCTGGAAAGGGAATTTCCTTTCCCCGAGCTCTCCATCTTTCGCGATAGCATCGTCTCTTCTCCGGCCCATCACCGAAACGAGGGCTCTGCATCACGTTCCAACCCACTTGACCCCGTCATGGCCGTCTCCAGAAGCGTCATCCCGCGCTTCTTGCTGCCCCTTCAGAGCCCTCTCTGGCGGGGCCTCGTCGGCGCGCCGCCCCCGCTCGTCACGCAGTCTATTCGCGTGCGCTACTACGCCGCCTCTTCCACAAACGCCGACGGCAAGCCCATTGTCCTCGAGAAGCCCGCTCGGTTCAACCCCCCCTCCCACGGCTCCCGCCTCAGGAGCAAGGCACCGCTGCCCCGGCACTACAGCCCGCCACTGAGCGAGGCGGAGGTGCAGACTCAGAGCCAGCGCAGCTACCCGGGCACCATGGCGCCAAAGGGCTCGTGGCAGCACTGGTTTTGGCACAGCAAGCTGCTACACACCTGTATCACAATGGTGCGGTTTATTTCTTCCATTGTCTCTCTTTCTGATTACTGAAACCTCCCGCAGGGAACCCTCTTCGCCATGGGCATCTACACCTTCTTCATGAACTACGCCTACAACTCGCCCTACAAGGATCTTGTCCCCCCGACGTCGGCGCTCCTCTCCGACCCGGCCTACTTCTTCGCCGCCTGGAAAGAGGTCATTTTGTCGCACGAAAAGGACAAGGCCCTCAAGGCGGGCGAGCACCGCACCCGCCACCTCGACGACGTCGCCAAGCGCCGCTACTACATGAAGATGCACGGCATCGAGCCCACAGACCCCGTCGGCATGGTCTTTGGCAAGGGCGACCAGCGCTCCGACGCAGAGATTGAGGCTGCGGCGCTGGGCAAAGAGATGCCGGAGAAGCCGGCCGAGGAGGTCGGGAAACGCAAGAAGGGTTTTGGCATCTTTTGAGCCAAGGCTGAAAGTTGGTCATCTGTAAAATGCGTAGCATATACTCTCTCATAACAGCGGTTCATTGACATTCACCTACGCTTATTTGTCGTCGCAGTTGTAAACAGACTCTTCAAGGTTAAGGGTGGTATAGACTGCCTTCTTAGACATTGCGTTTTCCACTCATCTCGTCCATCTTCACCGCGCCAACTTGTATGAGCCTCAATAAGTATTCATCTATATTCGACGCTGAAGCAAATTCCTATAAACATACAAGCCATCCATCCATCATCCCTTTCCTCACCCACCTCTTACGCCAACTCAACACCCTCCAGCCCGTCCAGCACATCGTCCGCCACGCCGCCCTTTTCCAGCACCGCCTGCAGTATCGCATCCACAACGCCAAACTTTGTTCCCCCCAGCGGCGCTTTCCACACTCCCGCCGGCGTCTCCCCCGTCTGCCGCTGCTGCTGCTGCTGCGCCGACGTCGGCGCGTGCGGCACGCCCGGCGGCGTCAACCTGCTCGGGGGGTCGACTGTCCGCATCGACAACAGCCGCAGCTCCCTCCTCCCTCGCGTCGTCGTCGTCGTCGTCGTCATCGTCCCATGTGCTTCAGCGACGGATACGGCGAGCGCCGTGTCCGCGACGGCGAGCTCCTCCCTGGAAGGGTCAAAGATGACATTGGCTTCGATGGCGACAACGAGCAGTGTAATCGGCGGCCGCGAAGACACGGTGCTGCGGCGGCGGGCGTCATCACCGCCGCGCGGGTATAAGAACGTGGACGCGTCCCAATCGTCGTCAAACATGGGGTCCTCGTCGCCTTCCGACTTGAGCCGCGGAAGGCGCGTCGACAGCAGCGCGAGATGTGTGGTCAGCGATAGCAACGGGAGTGGGTACGACAGGGGCGGTGATATCAGCAGAACCTGCGACATTCGTCAGTTACAACAGTAAATCAAACCTTGCCTGGGATAGACAATGGCGGCCAAACTCACATCCAGGTACAGTCGCCAGTGAAAGCGTCTGTTGATCCACAGCTTGCCCGCAAACTCGCCGTCCGCCAGTAGCGCCTCCCTTAGCATCTCGGCCAGAAACACTGTAGCCGCCTCGTCGTCCCTCTGGCCCGGAATCTCCACCGTTATCTCTAGCCAGCCCTCGCGTCCCTGGCGCGTCCTCTCGCGTGCCTCGGCCTCGTCCCCCGCGCGCTGCGTCTCGACCTCTTCCAGCCGGTCCTCGGCGCCGGCACGCCCCTCCACAGTACGCTCCATCTCCGCCTTGACTCCCACAATCGCCTCGGTGCCGTCGGCTAGGCAGACGCGCGCGCTGCCGTGCGTGCCCGGCAGCACGCCCGTCTCGGCCGTCAGCGGGCGAAACTGTCGCGGGTCGCGGCCGTCAGGGCGGATGGGCGGGTGCAGGGACAGGGAGCTGCGCAAGTAGGCAAGCTCGGCCGGGGAGAAGAGCGCTTGCTGCGTCGCCATGGTGGGCGGGTCGATGCTGGTTGTGCTGTTTTGCTCCTTTCTCTTCTTTTTGTAAGTTGACAATTGGTGTTGAGATTGGTGTTGAGCAAGAGAAGTTAATTCGCTAGGCTATCGGACGAGGAGAAGTTTTCCCTTTGAATTGCGTTGTAGTGTTTGTATAGTGTTCGTTAGAGATGCTCTGGCAGAGGGGCGGTCCAAAAGTTTTCTAAAAAGTTTCGATGGAGCTGTCCCGATTCAGTCAGATGCGCTGCCAAGCGCGGCACTCAAGTCGGCGAGCACAGAAAGTGCTGCTCTACAGCTACTTCTGCTTGAATTTTTTTTTTTTTTTATTATTCTCATCATCTATCCATTTACCTCATTCTTCTTGTTCTAAATATTTTCTTTCAGCTACTGCCATAAGCATTCGAGGGTACAGGTGACGATTTGTAGGTTGGTAATCCTATCATAGCTTAGTCAAGTCTAGCACTACATACGTATCGGTTGAGACTATCCACGAGAGTCGACATGGAAATGGCTTGAGCTCGTTATCCTTCCTCTCCCTCTTCTCCATGGCCCGTCACCAGAGATGATAATTGTCAATTACTATCAGGATTGCCAATTAGACGGTATTCTAATTTGTAACGACACGTGACGATTGTGAGCCTGCCTGCAACCATCATCCGTACCCTACACCCGTCATTCGAGCACCCCAATAATTTGGGACAGAGACATCGATCCTACCTTACGAGCATGCAGTCGTCTAAATATCTAGTTCATCTACCACAATATTTGATGCGCAAGCGTCATTCTATCCACGACGCATAATGTCTATGCATAGCTTTGGCGCCGTGTCTACTCCCATGGCACCCACCAGCTCGGCCATTCGGGCCTTGATTTTCGGCCAGTCGTAAATGGTACAGTCATCCCAACCCACTAGATCAGACATACTGTATAAAAATACAGGAGACGGTCCCAAAACACGGATGCCATCCATGTCTACATTTTCCATCTCGGCCAGGGTGGGTATCCCTGGCATGTTGGCGTCAAAGAGTGATCTGCCGGTACCGTCATCATCCGAATCGCTGTCATGACGATTATCGCCCTCATTCTTCGGGCTGGAGACATTGAGATATTGATTCTTTAAGGCAGTCTGCTGTGACAGACTCACGTAGGACGACTGATCCAGCAGCGCAAGCACATTCTTATCCAGCGGATCCCAGCTCAAGGTGACGGGATCGAGAATGTACTGAGGGGCAAAATCCATCTTGTAGCGCATCTTGGGGCAGCTGTGGATGTAATAGCCCGGATACCACCAGCGGTAGCCTTGTTCGTTGGCGAGTGCGATTTCGTGCAAGGCGCCAAGCTTACCAGGGCTGAACCTGTGGATGCTCTCATCGTAGAAAAAGTACACAGAGCTCACACATTGAGGTAATAGATCAAGCACGCCGATAGCGACCAGTTTACCGTCGAGGCGATAGCACTGATGGTACGAGCCAAGTCGTTTCTTTGTGCCGTCTGGGCGAGATTCGGTGTGCCGACGCAGGGGCGAGCTGCAGAGGAACCGTGTGAAAGATTTACGTGTTCGTTCACCCGGATCGTCCTTGTGAATGACCCGTTGATAATTGTCAAAGACGGCAAACTTTTCCTCTGTGAAGCTGTCTTCTTCCAGAGTAATGTCGAGTCGATGTGCAGGCTCTGGGGGCCTCTTCAGATTGGCATGTTCTGCCTCATGAATTCGCTCCAGAAATTTGAACTCATTATTTCGCTTTTTGGATTCTTCCTTTGTTCTTGGGTATCGCCGTGCGGCTTCCTTTACGTACTGGTCACCGAGCACGTGCGAATTGAAGCGGTTTATCGTCTGTCTCTGATCGCGCGAGGGCTTAAACTCTTTCGAGTCTAAGCGAATCGTGTAGTGTGGACAGCAAGAGTCTCTCTGATTGGGACGATACAGAAGCTTACCGGACCGCCTCCAATAGCGATCAAGAAGAGTCTGGTAAAAGGTCGGGCTTAGAGCTGAGGCATTGGCGTAATACGAGATGCCTGCGAAATGTTAGTCAAAGGAGCTAGACGCAGCTTGCCTGAGCCATACCACGCGCTTGAGCATGATCAGCAGGAACAGCGGAATTCCAGGGAAGAATCCTTACGCTTAGCTGGCCGCCGGTCTTTGCCGGAGCAGTAGCCACAATGAGACTGCGAAGCATAGCCTATTTGGGGTCTGTATTAGCATCGCGGCGGAAAATTGTAGAAGGCAAGCGATGTCTAGTTGTGATGGGCAAAGTGGCAAAGACGAAGAGGTTTGCCGGCCGGTAGTTTCAACTTCGATTCAAGAGCGATCCGGCGATATCGGCCCGGAGCAAAGGCCGAGTGTAGAGGCGGGCCAACAAGAGTGTCGCATAGGAGCACGTGTGAGGGGCTTGCAGTTATCAGGTGTGGAACGATTGGAAATAAAAGAGAAGAAACAAAAGACAAAAGAAGCCGGAATATACCTATTGGGGAAACCAGTTCATAGGCGTCTGTGAGCGCGCCATTGGGCGGGAGGTTAACGAATTGCATTGCGTGTGGCGTGCAAGCAGAGGCCAGCCACGTGCATCGACAAACGACAATGTGCCTGAAAAGGGCAAGCCGTTGGGTGGTATCAGGCGGCGCGGGGGCTGGTTCTGAAGAGGCAGCGTGACCTGCCAAAGTTCTAGGATAGAAATGCTTTACAAGCCGTAGAATCCAGAGGGCGACAGAAGCATGCTGTGGTTTGTTGTGATTGCAGTGATGGATGTATTAGTTAGTGACGACGGCGAGACACGAAAGGCTGGAGCTAAGATCCGCAAACGGCTTGTCGGCGGTGAAAGTCGAGTGGCAGTCTGGCAGACGAGGATGAAGAATGGGGTCGTGAAGCGGAAGCTTTGCAGGATGGACAACGAGCAGGTAATGGGGCGGTAGCGAAATGGAGCTTAAATAGGGTGGCGATGGGTGGTGCGATGACGGTGGTAGGTAGACAGATGATGAAGCTGAGCGGTGCCAAACAAAGCGGCAGAATGGCTCAAATTAGGTGGTGAGGAGACGATTTAGAGAAGATTCAACAAGAGGCGAGGACACCACCTTCATGTGTCCTTATTTTAGATGTACCCCGCTGCCGCCTCGAAAAGTTACCCCGCCAAGCAAATAGAGGGGCCACTTGCCAAACCACCACGACTTCCTAACTACCTTGCTCGACAAAAATATCAAACAGCGCGTCCGTGAACGAGCAGAGCACCTCTGCTTCTGCTTCACGGCAGTCCGGTACCCCATAAAAGCATGTTTGTGTCTTATAGCAGCATCCCAGTTTACATATGCATGCCCCGATACATGCACCGCTCTCTTGCCGACAAACGAAAATGTCCTGCAAAGTCTGTCGTCCGCGCAGGAGCCTTGCATGAAGGCGTGCCACAAAACCAGCATATCAACTAGCTCTTTGCACCATTTTCTGAGCTTGAGAACCAGCTAGCCATGCCTGCTTTCGAGGTTGTGCACTTCGAGTGGCGCCAAGCCAAAATCACAGCCGCAGCACAAAAAGCAACGGCGACGGCCAATGACAGACCCTATCAGCCCATTATGCTATAGCGAGCAAATTGAAGAACCCGAATATTCGCATCCCAAAGCAACAGTCGTTCAAGCCAAAGCAAATCGTACTTTCAAGCGATTCGAGTGGCGGTATCGCTGCATTACTGTCATTGCGTTACTGTCGTTTGCATCGGCACCTATCTCTGGAGGCCGATTATAATATTCAAGTTTTCCAACGAATGGCATGCAGAGCCTTATTTTTACCCTGCCCCCTTTCTAGCTGCGATTGTTCGCTCCCAGCACGCATCTCTCAATCGTTCTGACCCCCCACCTAGCCACCTCTTCGCCTTTCCAGTGGCGCCCCGGAGATCTGGTTCTTGATATTAGGCCCGAGATTATCTGCCTACGCGCTCTAGCGTTGTGTAACATTGGGAGAAGAGGCTGCGCTGGCGCAACAAGCAGAACAAATCCGGGGCTAGCTCGCAAGCCCGAACGATGGGTCGTTGCGCCTGCAGATTGCGTTGGTAGCCAAGGCCGGCTGCAGCGCAAACACTAACCAACTCGGTCAGCAAGATTGGCTACTGCGGTAGCCCGAGAGACGAGCTACTACTGGTCGTTGCATCGAGTCCAACTTGACAGGTCGTCTGGGGATATGATGGTGAGACAGAGAGGCATGTTGATGCGACGGCATGCTGTTACGGGCCCTAAGCCTTGACAGCCTTGGAATATCAGGCATTGTAGTCTGGGGATGAGGCTGCTGGGCTGTAGGTGGACGCTGCTTCATCTGCAATGTGGCATGGTATCAGACAGATGTTTTCAGAGCGGCATTTGCATGGCTTTACGAATACTTAATAATCATTTCATAAGAAGGCGCTTGCTATCGCGATGGAATCACCACTGCTGGGTCACTTTTGTACTCGTCGAGTCTTGCTGTTCCACTGCGACCTCGATATAAGGCAGGCAGGTTAAAGAGAAGAAGACGTGCGTCATAGTTAGCGCCCAGTGCAACGCCATAGGGAGCTGCCCACGTGCGCGTGGCCAGAGAAGCCATCGTGAGTCTGTGGCCCGAGATGTAACTAGGTACCCAATGCAAGCCATTGTGTGTTTCGTAATTTTATCACTTGGTGAATGGGTGATTTGGCTCTCAGCCTCATCGTTTTGTTTCCCTTGACATGGTTGAGAAACGGCCAATTCCGTCCAACAGTGAGAGAAAAAAAACTCACGAAAATAACTGCATGCATCCAGGACCCTCTGCCCCTCTGCAAGCCCCTAAAAAAACCGACCCCACAGCGCATGTTGCTATTAAATATACCGCGCGCTGTGACTAGCAGCCGGCCAGCTGTGGTACGACCGACCCGTCTGCTCTGCAGCCGGGAGGTGAACGTGATTGTGGACGAGCACCGCAAGAGCACAAGGCAGGGGGCATGCCGAACTCTGAGCCGACAAAATGATTCAGAGTCATAACAACGAGTCTCGAGGAAGTCTTGGGTACTGAAACTGAAAGCACGCCGACACTGGAGTCACCATATCCTGTACACTGTACGCATACGTTGCGTAGCAAGGTACGGATTACGGTACAACCAGTTGCCCACTATAATTAATCACTGAAGCCCCCTGTCCTCTCCTCTTCCCAATGCCACTGCCCACTGCGTCGCCCGCTAACCAGTGCCACAGTACCTACCACAGACCAGGGAGACCACTAACCAGCCCCAGAACTTTTCCCGGGCGCCAAAATTTCTCCTGTCCCTTTTCCTTTCTTCTCTCACCAACTCGCCCTCCGGCAGTCCGGGATTCTTTCTGGGACTCTCCTAATATCTCTGAACAATCATACATTTACTGGAAATAACCATCATTCGCCATCACCATGCAACTTGATACCCTTTGATCGCTCCCTGCGCATCCACGCACCTCGCAATCAGACCTCCGGGCCTTCCTGTGGTCTTGTTCGTTCCTTTTTTCCTTCTACACTCAAAGTACCGCCGCTGGGGCTTGCTGAGGGTTGCGCCACAGCTACCATCAACTACCATCACTCTCTCCATCCGAAACGACACCAACGGCAGACAAGAACCCACACTCATCATGTCGGGTTCAAATTCTACAGAGGTCAACGGGCGGTCCATGGAATCACGAGTTGGCAGAAGTAAACAACGTAAGTCGTTGTCGTCCCCTGCGTCACCAGCCCTGCATGCAGCACATCCGCCGCGCGCATACCGCTCTTGGGCTAGGAGTCACTGCCTGAGCCCCAGGCTGCCGCTAGCACATTTGTGCATGCACCCATCACCCTGCAGCCGAGCTCGCAAAGGAGAATTGTCTCCTGACTATTTTTCGAGTCTCTGATGGTTGATCAGCTCAGCCCCAAACGCCACGTGCTTGAGACAGTTTCGCTGACTTACCCAGGCTACAATGCCAAAGGCTTTAGGCTCGTTGCCGGCGTCGTTCCCCTCTCGCCGGACCAGGAATTCGTCCTGCTCATACAATCGACCCGGCGCAAAGGCTGGGTGCTACCCAAGGGCGGCTGGGAGATTGACGAGTCGTGCCAAGAGGCGGCCGTCCGCGAGGCCTGGGAGGAGGCCGGCATCACCATTCAGGTCGAGTTTGATCTCGGCGTCATCGAGGAGCTGCGCCCTCCGAAAATGTCAAAGGATCAAAGCCAGTACTACTTTTTCCAGGGCACAGTGCAGAGCCAGTACGAGGAGTGGCCTGAGAGCCACAAGCGCGAGCGCAAGTGGTTCACCTTTTCCCAGGCCATCGAGGCTCTATCGGCCCGACCCGAGCTGCAAGAAGCCCTGAACCGCTCTGCGATTAAGAGAAAATAGTCTCGTACAATCATTGCGGGCTGTCCATGGCCAGGGTTCTGAGCTTGCTATTGCTCACTCATGACTGCAAATTCAAATGGCTACACATTGGGCCATTTCTGCCAGCATGGCAGCCACATGTTGTCATTCAGTCAATACTGCACGGCAAAACTACCCAAAACAATCCACATGCATTTATTTATACGGCGTTGTTTGGCGGAAGGGCTTGTTTATCTACTGATAGATCTGGGGGCAAAAAAGAATTGGCAAGCATAGCCCGTCACAGGTTACGCGGGTAATATACAATTCTCATCACATATTGCAATTTTCCAGTCTTCTCCCACGGCTATCCAGCTGGCTATCCAGCTGCTCCTCTTTACTGGGTGGAGCCTCAGAGCTGGGCATACGATTAGACTTTTTTTTCATCATCCCCCCCCCCCCGGTTCATGGGGAAGGGGCTGATCGTTATTTTTCCTTTTTCCTTTCTCTTGCTTCTTTACTGTTTTCATAGATGAGACGAAAAATACAAGAAAAAAGACTTTGCTGGTGCGTGGAACGCACCGGTCAACGCCTCCAGGCCGACAGACAAAATGAACGAGCCATTTTAGCTTACAGGTGCCAGCATCGTGGCGTGCCCCTCTATCCAAACAAATGGGGATTGGGGCAAGTCGTGTGAGGCATGTCTGCTGCTGGCAAGGCAGCGAGTCAAGCATTGCTCGGCGCTGATACTCGAGCTGACCATCCTTTAGGTCTAGCTACTTGGCTCTCGCTGCATTGGACTGGTCGACCAAATCGACGTGGGAATTCGGAGATTTGGGGGGAAATAAACCGTAATAGAACCGCCATCGATTTGTAGAATGTGTAGCAGATGGAACACGTAACAAGTCGAACCGCCAACATCCCAAACCTGCTTGACAAGGGCCATTGTGCGATCTACATCACTGAAACAGCGCAATCACGGCGTTTCAATATGATTAATCACGTAGTACTTGAGACTTGAGACCAGACAACAGAGGCTCTACAAAATAGAAAATAATCCATAGTTAACTAATGACTGCTCGAAGAAATAAGCCCGTCCGGACATGCCATGTTGTCATTATTGGGCATACAGACCATCGTTCACGTGACGCTCCGTTTATCGATAAGCGCCATTGCTTCCCGCGCCAATCGAAGCCGCATTCGCGAGGCTGGACAAGGATCCGACCCTCCACTATTCCAGCACGACGAAACGAAGAGAGGCAACGACGATCCTACGATGCGATTATAACGACGGTTTGCGCCCTCAATCAAGACTCTATACACAACCACACCGACATATAGATTTGGTGGATGATTTGCAAAAAAAAAGACGGGAACACACATAAAATGGAAAATCTCACCATCGCGGAACTGCCTCATCAGTTAGCAGGCGGCATGACGGCGGCGGTGCCGCCGCCTGCACAGCTGCCGCCGCAAATGTTTACGACGGCGGCTCAGCTGCTCGATCTGACGGATAGTATGAATCGGCCTGATGGCGAAATGGGTATAGGGAAACAAAGAGAGGAAGAATGCTGACTAAGGCTGTGGTTTGCGATTGTAGAGAAGCTGATGGTGGTGCTGCGCGACGGGCGCAAGCTCGTCGGCGTGTTGCGAAGCTGGGATCAATTCGGTACATCTCTTCCCCTCTCAATCAAAAGCACATTTCCCTCATTGTGCGCCCCCC
>JAAHCF010000552.1:0-25775 GCA_038367545.1 Beauveria asiatica | reverse complement strand
GGGAGGGACGACAGGTGAAGGGGAGAAAAAGAAAACGGGCGGGGGAGGGGCGGAAAACGCGCGCGCGCCGTTTGGGAATGGGTGGGCGGCGCGGTGCGCAATCGGAGCGGCGGGCTGGGATATCGTGCAAAGGAGAAAATGGATGGTGAGTGGTTTCAGACCAATTGATGGGTATATGAGAGGCAGTGGAGGGTGGGAAGAATGGGGAGAAGCAGAGAGAAGGAGAGGAGAGGATGACGTTGAAGAGGTCAAGGCTTGAGATTGAGAGGGAAATGGGAATGAGGTGCAGATGATGACAGTCAGCTGCTCTGGCTAGGACGTCACTGCGGGGGAAAATAGGTGATGGTGGTGGTGGTGGGGGGGAAGTGGAAGCTTCTCAGCTCATCAGCCCACTGGTTACAGCAGAAAACGGGGTTTTGGTTAGATTGGCTTGGCTTTGGCGCGCCGCTGATTGGTGCGCGAGGGGAATAGCTTATCGAGATGGGCTGCGCAACGGTGCCAAAACGCTGTAAACAGAAAAAAGAGAATTAAAAAAAGAAAGAAAAATTTAAATGACATGAAAAAGGTGAAGAATTAATTGTTGGCAAACTCACAAGGTCGGAGAGTCGATGGTTGTACGGGGTTTTGGTGTGGTGACTGATGGAGGACGGATAACTGGCGGAGGGACGGCAGGTATAAACGGGATTACTTGAACGGGGCAAAGATGGCACGCGGGAATGGGTGTATACAAGACCTCTCCGTCGTATTCTTCTAGGATACCATTTTAATGAGTGCACGGGAACTATAGTTTTTGACTCTGCAGCCATGTACATATATTTACTGCAAAAGAGATGATAACGCCAGCACAGCAACCTGTCAGCGAGGCAAAGGGCGAGGGATGAAATAATCTGTAGAATCAGCCCGGCGCCGCAAATGCCAATATAGAGTCATGATAACGTTTTTTTTATGGCTAGCCGTTGTAAATGATTTGTAGACAGTTTGTTTTAGTCGCATGCAAGGCAGCCCGATGTGCCTGAATCGAAAGGCTTGCGCCGCCTGAATCGGCATGCGTCACAAACAGTGTGGATGGAGTCTGTGGCTCAAAGCTTGCAAGACTTTTCCTTGCCGAAAAACTCGAGTCAACTTGATTGCCATTTCCTTTGTATTTTTATTTTTATTTTTGTTTTTTATTTTATTTTTTACTTTTTTACTAATTTATTTATTCATTTTCTTGTTACTAAGAGCGTTGCGGGCTATTTTCTATACAAGTATTTAGATTCGCCAATGGTCTTCTACCATCTGTTGAAAGATCTGCCAAAGGTCATATACGTATAAATAGCGTAGATATCAAATTGGCCAAATATTAGCATGACTACTTATGAGCAACGCCTCAAAGGTTACGAGATGTCTGGCAAGCACACTCGGTTCAAGACGTGACAAGCTTTGTACGTGACTGGCTTGTCAAATTAGTTGGCCATTTCCTTTCAATTCTACAGAATCAATCAATTCTACTCAATACAACCCGTGAAACCTTGTTGAAATAGTTAAGACAGCACAGGTTGTATAGTCGGTCGAGTTCTCATCAGCATCATGGCCGAATCGGGCTAGCCCGTAGAGCTCCAGATCTGGGGCATGTGGCGCAAGACCTGGCACAGCCAGAGCACAAGAAAGGTACATGGAAATTCGCCCAAAAGTACCGCAAAACACATGTATCCCCATCATAAGCTCGGCTGTCTTGGCCAGCTTTGGCTTGCTCTGGTCGCTTCGGGGGGCCGAGACCTCGGCTCGCCTTCGCGCCAACTGCCTGCCAGCTAAGCCAGCCAGCCCCCAGAAAAGACGACAGCTTTTGGTTCCAGCACTGCGTGCGCCGTGGACCACCTACCTGACCTACCACCTACTAACCTACCTACCTACCTACCTAGGTAGACATCAGATGACGATAGCTTGACGCTTTCCACACGTGCAGTTGCAAAACATTGCCATCCCTATTCCCACCCTGTCTCGCAAAAGAAGATTTCTTTTCGCGCAAAACCTCATCTCAACAAGCGTGCAATTCGAATTCCCTGTCAAAAAAGCTCGCCAAGCGCATCGACGCCCGACTTCCTCCCATGACGGCGATCGGCACAATTCGATCCATCTGAGCTCCTCTGCAAATCCATAGCCGCTCAACACAGACTGCAAAGTCATGATTTCGTCTGTACGGGGATGGTTCCGCCGGAACCGCACGCCCGTTGCCATTGGCGTCGGCCTCGTCGGTGCTGGCTACATCGTCAGCCAATATGTCCTGTCCAAAATCACCGACGCGCGCGAGCGCATGTCTAGCGAGCGCATCTCGAAAGAAAAGTACGGATACCCCTCTAAACGCCATGTCCCACATCTAAACTACCCTTCTAACACTTTGCGTAGCTTGCGTCGACGCTTTGAGCAAAACCAAGAAGACTGCACCTTTACCGTCCTCGCCCTCCTCCCCACCGCCACCACAAACGTCCTCGCCGAGATGAACACGGAGCAAATTACCTACGAGATCCAGCAGGCCAAGACGGCCAAGGTCGTCAAGGCTAATCCGACGGATGCTGCGCCTGCCCCGCCCAGCATCGCCGACACCACTCTGACCGAGGACGACAGCAAGAGCTCCATCGTGAGCGAGAGCGGCGTCCACGCCAGCCAGGCGTCTCTCCCCCCTCTGACTTCTGTGCCCGAGGGCGCCGCGCAGGAAGGCTCCCCGGCCAGGTCTCGTCGCTCCAAGCGACAGCTGTGGGATGATTTAATCATCAGCTGTATGTGCAGCATGCCTGACCCTGCCGCCCCCCTCACTCATCTGCTAACAAGCTGCAGCTGTTACGCGGGCCTTTACGCTCATCTATACCCTCGCCCTGCTCACCATGCTCACCCGCGTGCAGCTTAACCTACTCGGCCGCCGGAGTTATCTCTCCAGTGTCGTTGCCCTGGCCACCGGCACCCAGTCCGCCACGATCAGCCTTGAGAACAACGACGACGACAACACCGACCAGGCCTACGGCAGTGACTTTGACACGAACCGCAAGTACCTCACCTTTAGCTGGTGGCTTCTCAACAAGGGCTGGGTCGACATTATGAAGACGGTGGACAGCGCTGTCCGCTCCGTCTTTGGCACGCTCAACCCCCGCGATCTCATCAGCTTTGACCGCTTGTCCGATCTTGTCATTGAAGTCCGCAGACAGGTCGAGGGTTCCACCCCCGAGGAGCGACGCAGCGCCAACTGGCTCAAGTACCTGCTCCCGCCGCAGGATCAGGAAGATGAAGTAATTCGGCAGTCGGGCATCCTCGAAGACAATGCCGCCCAGCAAGGCCTCCCCGCGCAGCCGTCGCCCGAGGCCCTGCGCCGGCTTCTCGACGAGACGGCCGACCTGGTCGAGTCGCCCGCGTTCTGCCACGTGCTGACGCTGCTCCTCGACGCCGGCTTCTCGACGCTGGTGGATAAGAAGCTGGCCACGGAGGCGTTTGAGCTGCCCGACGACGAGAGCGGCTTCATGGCCAATGTGATTACCGAGTCCAAGCAGACCAAAGTTGTCCTGCTGCCCAAGATTCTGTCTGTGCTGACACGCCAGGCGCACGCCATTGGCAACGGCGTTCCCAACGAGTACCTCCAGGACATGGAGGCCGTGCGCGGGCTCGAGGCCTTTGCGGCGGTCGTCTATTCGAGCAACTGGGAGAGCGAGGTGCGCGGCGACGACCTGGTGGAGAGCGTGGGAAGCGCGAAGACTGCGGATGCTGCTGCGACGGCCACGACAGAGAGACAGGCACAGAAGAAGGCGGCCGCGGCGGAGACGACCACGCAAGGCGAGCAGAGCATCGTCATGGTGGAGAATCAAGATGGCTTTGAGAGTGCATGGGAAAAGGCGGTAGAGGCAAATTAGGAAACTTGGTAAAAAGAAAAGAGGAAGTTCAATATATTTACTAGCGACATTGTTGGAGGGCATGTTGGCTCAGTCATGTATGGTAACGCGAATCGCTTCTTTTGCATTTTTCTCCTGTTCTTGTATACCACTTGGACGGAGACGGGGCTGCGGGAAGGAGAGCATTTAATGAAATGCGTCAATGTATTATTTACTGATATCATTCATCCATCTTGACCTCTTCAATCTTGACCACTTCATTAAATTAACTAACTGTTGGCTGTATTCTGTCAGCGAGCGTTGCCCCGCGCTAATCCCAATTCGGCAATGCCGTAAACAACCAGCGACTCTATTTAGATGACTCAACGAACGACCTTCATCATTCGCGTGAGAGAGACGATACACCGTCATGTATGCGTCTCCCGTGTTTCCTTGTATGTCCCACACTGCAGAAATGCGTTTCAACCGCCTCGGAACCCAGGCTCACCACAATCTTGGACAGCTTCGCCGCTGTGCAGAGCAAGCCCAGATGGCAGCCTCGTCGCCACGCTGAATGCGCAAATCATCTCTGTGCGCTCCGTCGAGACTCTGCAGGTGGAAAATACGATTCAGCTACCGTCGGACCTCGGTCCCGTGACTTTTCTTGAATGGTCGCCCTCGTCCACGCGGCTGCTCGTGTGCGCCGGCGAGAGCGTGCACGTCTTTTCCGCCAGCAGCGTCGACCACCACCACCACCACCACCACCGCTCGTCCTTTCACGCCACCATCAGCAACCCCCCGCTGCTCCCCGGCGAAAAGGCTGGCATTGCGCGATTCGGCGCCCGCGACGGCGAGGTCCTCGTCTGCTCGCCGTCGGGCCTCAAGCTCGCCATCGTCAGCCTCTCCGACTCGACGGCGGTCGAGGTGGCCAACCCGAAATTCCACCAGCCGTCGTCGGTGGGCCGGAGCTACTCGGTGCGGCCGCGCACCCAGCACCTGGCCGTCCTGACGCGGACCAGCGGCAAAGATTTCGTGAGCATACACCACCCGCTGTCCAGGCAGGTGCAAAAGTCGTGGGCCGTCGACATGGTGGACGCGCAGGCCGTCTGCTGGACGCCCGACGGAAAGTGGCTGCTGCTGTGGGAGTCGGCCGCGCAGGGGCACCAGCTGGTGCTGTACACGGCGGACGGGCAGCACTTTAGGACGGTGAATGGCGCGCATTTGTCAGATGGCCCGGATGTTTCGCTGGAGTTGGGCATAAGGACTTGCCAGCCGAGTCACAACTCGGACCTTTGTGCTGTTGCCGACCACAGTCGCAGTATTGCGATATTGCAAACAGATTCTTGGAGAAGGAGGGCAGTGTTCACACATCCTGTGACCATTGTGCCTCGAGATACGTTGCATGTACGTCTTTTGTCTTCTTCTTCTTCTTCTTCTTCTTCTTCTTCTTCTTCTTCTTCTTCTTTTTCTTTTCTTTAAGAAAAAGTAAGAACCCATTGCTAGACTATAGTCACTAATCATCACTACAGATATGGCAGGAACAGCTAGAGACATCCAGAGATGGCCAGACAGTGCACACTTTTCAGCGCGCGACACAGCCAATCTCACCACCCAGCATGCCATCCGACGGCAGACCGACGACGGAAACGAAATCCGGATGCTCCATCCTCGCCTTTGATGCCTCATCCGCCCTCCTCGCCACTCGGCTCGACGACGCGCCCTGCACCGTCTGGATCTGGGACATTGCCGCCGCCGAGCTACGCGCCGTCCTCGTGTTTCACTCCGTCGTCACCTTTGCGTGGCACAAGAAGACGCCGGAGCTGCTGCTCATCCACTCCTCCTCCTACCCCTCCTCCCAAGACGAAGGCAGCAGCAGCAGCAGCAGCAGCAGCCTGTCGTATCTGTGGGATCCGCTGCTGCCGGGACCGACGCCGGTGGTGCCCGAAGAGTTCATCGCGACGAGGAGCAGTAGTGCGGCCGGCGGTGGCGGTGGCGGCGGCGCATCGGTCAGAGCACAGATATCGTGGATCAACACAGACATGGAGTATCCGCTGGCGCTGCTGGCCACGGCGCAGCAGTACCGCATCCTGTCGCTGGGCGAGGGGGATCAGGTCCCGGAAACGTGGCACGGAGCGTCAAAGTGGGATGATGATGAGCTGCCAAGGAGGAGGACGAGGACGGGGAGAAGCAGAGTGTTTGACCCGGATGTATCCGACGTGTCCGTCGATGACGGCACAGCGGTAGAAGACACATTTTCGTTTCGAAAGACCTGACAAGGCAGGTTCACAGAGAACAGGATGTATAGCTGTAGCCTTTGCAAATTTCACACGACGAGAGCGCGATTCCGGCTTTTAGACTTTGTTCGCCGTCAACACAATTACAATAAAACTTTTGTGTCTAACAACTATAGGGTTCGCCTCTGCTTTGCCGTATATGGGCATCCATGCACAACTGCCAATAGCGAGCCCCAAGAGCGCTGCTTTGCACTGCATCATCTCTTTCCCTTTTCCTACA
This sequence comes from Beauveria asiatica, assembly GCA_038367545.1. Lineage (NCBI taxonomy): Eukaryota > Fungi > Ascomycota > Sordariomycetes > Hypocreales > Cordycipitaceae > Beauveria > Beauveria asiatica. The sequence goes on along the minus strand of JAAHCF010000552.1, from coordinate 19,428 downwards.
ATTGCCATGATCTAAGAAAAGCTGAAAAAAAAAAAAAAACTTACCCCCTCCCAATTCGATGCGAGGATAGGTTGTTGGTTCCAAAAAGACGCAGTCGGGAGCAAGACAAGAAGCAAGTTACCAGGCAATGTTAAGGTTCTTTAAAACTGTTGTTTGTAATGTAAATGCCTTTTATTCTATTCTCCCCTATTTAAGCTCCCCCCATCTCCGTATGCATAAATCTCGTACAAGCAAAAACAAAACATGTCTCGTTTTCATTCATCAGCTCTCAGCCGCCAAAATTCATCTTGAGCTGAATAGTCGGCTGGCCCGCCGCGTCCGTGCTATTCTGATTCGCGCTGTTCGACACCTGCCGCGCTGAGCGCACCACTTCTTCCAGCAGGCTCCTCTGGGCGGCGCTCATGGCGCCGACGATGCCCCGGAAGACGTCCTGGTTGACGGCCGCCACCTCGAGCAGGCGGGCGCTCGTCTCCGGGTAGCGCGCCTCGCCCTCGGCCGTCGCGCGGGCCATGAGCATGGGCACGACGAGGGACATGGCGGCGGGGGTGCGCTCCGTGTCGACGGCGCCTACGTACAGGCACAGGCTGTGCGCGGCGAGCGAGCGCGCCTGCTCGGGGTCCTCGGGCTCGACGTTGATAACAAAGGCGATGAGCCGCGGAACGAGGTACCGCGCAATGGTGACGTCGGACGACGAGGGCGAGCTTTGCAGGAGCAGCGATCGGATACAGTTGGCGGCAATCTTGGAGGTCTGTGGCGATTGTTAGCAACGAGCAGGTTTCAGTTGCGCATGGTCAACTTACCATGCGGTCGGTAAGACAGTCTAGGAGCTCGTCGAGATATCGAACGACCAGCGGTTCAGAGGCCGGGAGGTGATTGTTCCCGCCGGTAAAGAGAATAGTCGCTGCGAGCAGGCAATTTCTGACGCAGATAAGTGAGGTTGACTCTTCGCGCTTTTGGGCATTAAGGTATATGGAGAGGAAGCGGCGCAAGCAGCCCTGTAGCTGCACGTCAGTCGCAGACGAGCCATCGGGGGCAAGCTTCCGCGAGGCGCTCATGCTGCCTATGAAGCGTTTGAAGGTGGCGAGCGATTGGGGGACAATCAGCTCCTGGCAGCTTGGCGTGGCGAGTATGGTTGCAAATATGTGAATGATGCAAGCATGCAAGTCTGACTTGATGATGGCTGGGAATACCTCAGCGGCATCCACAAGAGCATCTAGAGACGTGCGAATAAGGACGAGAGTCTCCTCGTTGATTTGGTGCCGCACTGGCTGGTTGCCCTCGGCCAAATTGGGCAGCAGGCCCGACAAGACAAGGACAATGATTCTAGTCAGCTCAAAGAGCTGGTCAATGTCCTCTGACAAATCACCTTCTTCGGACCCGTGGCGAAGGGCAGATGGGTGCGTGACACACATGGCGCGCGCGATATCGACGATGACTGTCTGCACATCAATGTCTTCTGTCAATACAAGGCGATCAAGCAGATCCATGGTCTCGGCAAATACATCAGGGCGGTAAATGGCGTGGCCAGAGACGCTGGGGTGAAGAATGCGCTTGAGAGCCTGCAAGATGGCCAGGGTCTGGTCGCGCGTAGCCAGCGAGTCGGATTGGCCAGGCCGTATGGCGAGCGATTCAAATGCCAAGCCAAACAAGACAAAGAAGAACGCTACCGGCTCGTCGCGATAATTGATGCCAGATTTACGGTGACCATTCGTAGTGGCTTCGCTCGATTCCTTGCCATCGAGGGCATCGAAAACGAATTCGCTGTCCTGCTCAATCAGAGAGGCAATGGCATCGACAAGCTTCAGCCACGCATCTTGATAGAACTTGAGAAGCGTCTCACGATTAAGGGCAGCATAAATGGAGTCCAGACTCCCAGACAGCGACGGTGGTCCCAGCGTCATGGAGATATCGGGCTCGAACCGCAGCCGGGCAAACTCGCGCAGTGACTCGAGCCACAGCGGCGTCAGCGTGCCAATATGTGGTTTCAAAACGTCCAACAGGTATTTTTGCTCGCTGCTCGCGACTTGAAGCTCAGCCCACGCGGAAAATACGGCAATTTTGACCATGGTTTGCGCATTGGAGGACAAGCCCTTGAGATCGCCAATACCCGCATTCTCATCGTCGGATGAAAAGTTTTCCAAGGCGCTGACGAGAGTTTTCAGAATACGGCCCATGCGCTCAACATCGGTAACGATGCCAATGGAAATAAAGCTAGCGCAGACATTGACCGCCTCGGAAGCGAGCTCCGGAGACGAGTCGGCAGCAAAAGCTGGCGTCAGGGCGGAACTGATTTGTGCTTGATATTGCTCAAGCAGCATCGCTTCTTCAAAATCGGGATCAGGCGTTTTGCCAAACATTTTCAGTACAGCCCCGATAATCTTTAATCCCCATATGCGGAGCTCTAGCACGCCAGACGTCGATGCCGAGAATGCCATGCGAACAACTTCGGCAATCTTGCTTTGGAGTGCTGTCTGAGCTGGCGATTCGCCGTTCGAGGCCACATCCTTGGCGACCATGGCAAACATGTCTCCGATGCAAGAAATTGCAAAAGTGGTCACTTGCCAGCGTAGAGGCTCGGCATCAGTCGAAGAGTTCGCATCCTTGCCGTCTTTTGTTGTTTCCGTAGCAGCGGCGGCGAAGCCGGCAACCTCCTCGTCGTTCAAGTCAACCCCGCCCCCGGACGACTTGGCCACGGCCACCTCATACTTTTCTTTGACACGTGTCAGCCGGAGAACCCTCTGGAATCGATCCAACCACTCATTCGTTTCAAGCAGACACGTCTGTTGAAGCCAGTTCCTAATAATATTCTTGATGCCGTCATGTTCGGGCGCGGTATCGAGCAGTAGCCACAGTTTCTCCTCGAACCCGGTCTCAACATCTCGCAAGACATCGCGCGGATTTCGCTTCATCATATTATAGATCCCATCAATAGCAGCGTCACGTAGCTCGCCGTGCTCAGACGATAGGTATCGTTGAAGCAACCGCACGTAATCCGAGTAATGCATTTCTCCCGGCGCATATAGAGATAGGTGCTCGAGGCAAATCAAGGCAGCATTCTCGACATGCTTGTCATCGGATTCCTGGAACTGGCTGACGAGGGTGAAAATAAGTTCTCTGGATTTCTTTGAGTCCTGTAAGTCGGGGCCCAGCACATTGATCACAGAATCAATGCATCGTGCAATCGCTGCTGGCGTAGAAAGTTCTGTTTCAAGGGCCATCGTAATCGCAGACGGAATCTCCGGGTGATGGGTTTCAGAAACGAACAGCTGAGCTAGCATTCCCAGAGTACTTGGAACGTAGCTGGAGAAGCTCAAGCCGGCGGCATCCGCGGCGAGAGATAAAGCCTCCAAAGCCCAATAGTGAACGATTGGGTGAGGGTCATTGCAGAGCGACATGAGGATACCCAAAATAGTCTTGAGATGATAACCAGCGGCCATACCACCCACCTTGGTCTGGATAGATCCGAGAGCCATAGCACAGCCCGCCCGTGCACTAGGCTCGCGGTTACTGACAATGGTGTCGACCAAGTACTTGATTTCATGATTGGTAAATGCGTTCCCATATACGTTGCAGAGTCTGGCTGTACTAGCGTATCCAAGACTTCGCACGTACTGATCTTGATCAATGACAAAGTCGCGAACAATATCCTGCAGTAGCTTTTCCACAGCCGGATTGGTGACATTCCCAGCTGGTGAACTTGTCTCTTTTGTGGCCACGCGCATGGTGGCCAGGATTGCGGTGGCAACATTGACGCTGATTGCTGCGTTTCTTGCAAGATCGCGCTGGAGAGAACTAGAGGACCCGAAAGTTCGAATCTGTTCTAGAATACTCTCTTGCACCTTGCCCGGTGTGAGGGGAAAGGCAAAAGCAAATAGTTGGATTGCCATATTGATAACCTCTGTGGCTGGGGGATCAGGTCTGGCTTCGTCAAGGTCCAGGCTACCGATGTAGAGCACAGACGCATCGTGTTCCAAGCTGCCGCAAATGGGTGATAGCAAGATGCTGTCAATAACTTCCTCGGGTGAATCAGGTTTGGATGCGTCCTGAAAAGTGGACTCATGTTGGCCGGGCAAGCCGCGGACATTGAACCCATAGACAAGACCAGTAAGGCCAAAGCCATCATTGTCGCCCACATCCCAAATGGATTCGTAGGTGGCGGCGGCATTGGCAATAGAAGCGCTTAGTGAGTTTGCAGCGTAGTTGTCCGGATCTGCGAAGAGAGAAATGGCAAGGGTAAGCAGGTTAGATTGCAGCAGAGCTTCACTACCGCCCGCAGGACTTTGATTAACCAGTTTGACGTAGCATTGGAGGACTCGGCGCTGAACCATCTTTTCGAGATCTTGTAGTTGAACTGCAGGTGTTAAGCGTTGCAAGATATCTTCGGTGGTCTTCTTGCTTGGGAGAGTTTTTAGGAAGGCTGTCGTACTTTGCAGCATGGTGGCAATGCGTTTGGATACATCCACAGTCAGCAAGCGGTTGTTGAACTCGAGGAACGCCAATATCGAGCCCAGAGCGCACTCTCGCACATGAGTGAGGAAAGAAGCTTCGAGTAAACTTCTTGATGTAGTATTATCCTTGGCTAGCGGCTTCGGCAGTGCGTTCTTCCAGAGCAGCAAAAGCTGTGATAGATGGATCTTGACAAAGTTGGGCCCCAGAGACATGAGACCACCGATCAAGATCCATGCTACCTGGATCTGGGTACTCGAGACTCGAAGCTCGGACTGGCCCGAGGATTTGAGCAGATTGGTCGCCATGGATAGAACACGGCTATTAATATCCAGTGAACCGTGGAGAGGTCGCAACGGGCTTGAGCTGAGGGTTGCCGCCAACCCATGCGCTAAGCCGATGCATCGCCTTTGGGAATTTCGCCCGCCGGCGAGAAGCGAAAGCTCCCTGGTCAGGCTGTTCATGCAGACAGAGAGGCAGGGTAACAATTGTTGAGGGCACGCTACCGTGAAAACCTTCATACACTGTGAGGCAAACACCTGGACCGAGTAACTCGGGTGCTGAAATACTTGCAGCAAGCCATCGCGGCACGACTCGGCAAACTTGTTTGTGGCGGAGCCCAGAGACTGAATCAAAGCTGCCACCGCACGAAGTGCAGTGATGAGAGTCTGCTTTGATGGTTCAGGGCGTTCGGGCAAGGCAGCGGGATAGTTTTTCAGGATACTGTTGATTAAAACCTCGGCAATTTTGATTTGACCCGATTCTCCTAAAATTCTGTTGCCAATGACGTCGTGAAGGAGTGTATCAATGATTCTGCGGGAGATCAACAGACGATAGCGATTATTGGCAATGCTTGAATTACCCAGAATATCCGTCGTCAACGTATCGACAATAAGTAGATAGTTTGGCTCAATGACACTTTCGCCGAGTCGGCGAAATATCTTGCCAAAGCACACGCCTATGGCGGCTCGGGCGCGATTGGGTGTCGTAGGCTTCACGTACTGAGCAGCCAGCTGTCGAAGTATTTCACCAAGTGAGAGGGCAAGATCCTCTTTACGCTTGGCTCCTGGGGCAGGACTGGCTGTACGTGAAGGAATCTCGTCATCGTCACCGACCATACCAGGGAGTGTGGATTGACGCTTCAACTTGGGATTCGTCTTTTTATTCTTGGTGAGTTTGCTGGAGGCTGACTCGGAGTAGCCATGTGCATACGCTTCGGCAAGACAGCTGGCGGCAGCGTGCCGAACCTGGGCACTGGATGAATCGAAAGCTTTAAACATGGCCGTCTCTAGCCTGTCAAAGTCGGATGAATTGCGAAAGTATATGGTGTGCTTCAGGAGAGCCTTGAGGCACTGTGAAGCTGCAACAACAACCAGGGGGCCCTTGTCGCTAGAGGCGTGGTTTCTGCCCTGCTTCCAAATGTCGCGCGCAATGCTCTCGTCCATGGAGCTCTCGACGATGCCTGCCATCTTGACCAGAGCGGTGAAGATGGCAGCACGAAGACCCGCGTTATTGGAAGAAGATTTGAGGAGCTTGACAAGTGCCGTGCAGCAGAGCTGGTGCAGCCCGATTGCACTATCTCCAGCAGCAGCATATACATCGCCCAGACAGACGACGGCCGCATGCTTTGCGCGGGTTTCCGTGTCGGACTTCGACTTGGCACCAGAGATGACGCTCGCCAAGTCATTGATCGTCTCGAAGAGAAGCTTTCGGTCACCATGGGTGAAGACATGGGCGAGACACTGTCCTAGGTTGTTGCGTATCACTCTCGACGGTTGAGGGGCAGCGAGGTTGATGATGCGGAATATTTCCTTCTTGAGGTAGAACTGCTGCGCCGAGCAGTCGTCGGCGTCGAGCTGGCGGACATATTTGGTCAAATCGGTGACGAACGTGAGAAGAAACAGCTCTTGCTGCTCCGCGGGTAGGGACTGGAGTTTGTGAAGGTCGAGCTCGGGGTTGTCGCTCTTCTTGTCCTCGGCCGCGGGCGTTGGAGCAGGTGGTGGCGTGAGCTGCGACTCGACGGCCGAGGGCAGAGGCTCGGGCTCCTCGTTAGATGGCATGGTATGACGCTGCCATTAAACCATTGAACAGAGTGATGCAGTCTGCACAAGGCTATATAGTTGCCCAAGGTGGCGTCAAGGGTCGTCCGTCGTGTGTCGATAGCAAAAAGTCCAGACGAAATGCTGCGGACCACAGGGGCAGCGACAGCCACTACAGTGACGAGCTTTGGTGGATTCGGCTCCCTTTTTAGAGTCCTTTTTTGGGGGGGCTCTTTGTACCAGGTAGCTGGCGGGGCGACCTCAAGGCTCAGGGGAAGATCATTAACCCGTTCGTGGATTTGTCCATCACGGGTTTCACATGTTGCATCATTTATTATACATTGTTAAGAAGAGGCTCAATTAGCTTACCAACCCCGTTTGGCCTCGAATCGCCGCCATGGCGTTCCCCAGGCGTTTTGCTGGCCTGCTGGCACAGCTTGTAGCTCGCCCAACTGCTGCTACTCGTCTCGGCATCTGCCCTGCGTGCAGACAAAACTTGACTACGACGCGGCCCAGACAGGCTGGGCATAATAAATGGTCCAAGACGAAACATATTAAGGCAGTGACAGATAAAAAGAAGATGCTTGAGCGAACAGCTTTCACAAAGTTGATAACAATGTATTCGAAAAGTACGTGGCCATTTGCTTGCTACTGGCTTACAACTGGTACTAATACCAAGTAGTGTATGGTGACGATGTTCAGTATAATCCGGCACTCGCGAATGCGATCGCGGCTGCAAATAAAGGTACCATATGAAAGGAGTGTTCTTGAATCTCTCTAACCTAATTGCCAGCCAGCATCCCAAAGGCACTCATCGAAGGTGCCGTCGCCAGCGGCCAGGGCAAATCGGCATCCGGCGCCAAGCTGGAGCCCATGACTATGGAGTTTCTCTTGCCGCCCGATATTGCTCTCATTGTCGACATTGAGACGGACAGCAAGCAGCGCACGCTTCAAGATTTAAAGCTCGCCGTGAAAAAGGCCGGGGGCGTCAGCGGCTCGACAGCGTTCAACTTTGCCCGCCGCGGCCGCGCCGTGTTCAAACCCAAGGATGGCGCTGCTGCGCTTTCGGATCTGCTAGACGAAGCCATCGAGCACGACGGCGCGCAAGACGTCGAGGAGAATGCCGAGGGCGGCTACGTGCTGTGGACGGAGCCGTCGATGCTCATGGCCATCACCAAGAATTTTGCCTCCAAGTTTGACCTCGAGCTGCTCGCCGCCGACATTGTCTGGGCCCCCAACGAGGACACCATGGTGAAGCTGGATTCCGACGAGTCTGCGGCTACGCTGACTTCTCTTCTTGCGACGTTAAGAGAGCACTCGGAAGTCAAGGCCATCTTCGCAAACGCCAAGCAAGGGCGTGCCACAGAAGATGCATGGGAGGCTGTAGAGAGGCATCTTGATGTTTGATATCGTGCAGAGCGCAAATCAACTATTGTACACTATTGTAGTATTTCCAGGTTAATTTTAATACTAATTTTTGGGTCATTTGCATCCTGATTTGAAAAACGCCGCCCAATGCACCGCCCTAGATTGGAGATGTTGACAATCTCCATCCGTTCCTCATACACATCTTACATTACACGCGCAGCCGGAACCATGGCCCTCCCGGCATTTGCATTCCATCTCCACAAATCAATCCCAGATCAAGAGTCGTTTCCAGTGCCGGCGGCCCCCTCAACCTTGGCGCGCTCTTCCTCGAAACGTGCCTGCTTGAAGCGCTGTCGGGCTAGCATGCGCTCGTACTCAATCTTGAGCTCGTCGCGGTCGCGCGGCAGCTTGTTGCATTCTTCGGGGCGCGGCCAAAAGTCGGGAACGGAGAAGCGGTTGTCGAGATTCGTGCCAAAGTAGTACATGATGCCAATGGGGAACATGACATATATGCCGAACTGATGCATTCGTCCAGGTCAGCAGTGATGGGACAAGGGGCAGCGCGGGCCGCGCAAGAGCTTTGCTCCTACCTTGAACACCTCCAAGTTGAGACCGGCCATTTTGTAATATGAGAGTACGAGGATTCTCCAAATGACGCTGGGATCTAGTGGGTGTGGCTATATTGTTGCGCCGGGATGATGTCGAGCAAAGGTCGCAGCCGTCTTTCTCACGCCACTAGAATCAAGAGCCAGCCGGCCGCCCTAGCACTGAACGCGGATCCACACATGTAGCGAGTAAGTTATTCTTGCTATTCTACGCCTACCAATAGAATCTCAGGTATATCGAATGCTATATTAAAAGTAATGATCCTCTTTCAAAGACCTTTTGAACAGTGTATTGATCCAATCAAACCACTGATATTTTCCCAGTGTAGGGGTGATTTCTATATCATAATTCGTAAGGCAGTCCAGCTGCCTGGGTCCCTGCAAGCAAAACCAGTCTGAGCACCAGTCCGACTCGCTACGCGCGCTGCTGACGCTCTACAAGCTCTGCCCGTAAGTAAATATACAAATGGACAATCACAGAGGCGATCTTGCGATATCATTATTTGCTACGTCCACCAGACTTGCGTCGTGGGCAGTCAGTAGCCCTGTGACCAGGTTGATGACAGTTATAGCAAGTCATGGATTTGTTGCTTGCCGGGCTGTCGCCTGCCCCCGAAATTGATGTAATCTTGTTCAGCCGCACCTCTTTTTTCCTACGCTTGTCGCGCAGTTCTTTAGCTTTCACGTCTGCAGCGGTTGGGCGTGTGCGCGACTTGGACCGTGATCTACTATGCTCTCGTTGCGAGGCGCTTTCTTTGCGTTTTCTGGGCTTCGACTCCTCGCTGTCATCCGAGCCTTGCCCAGATTCGTCACCAGATTCGTCGTCGCTTGGGTTCTGCGCGCTCTGCTCATTTCGTTAGATTGAGACGGCGAGATGATCAGGTTAAATGCCACAGCATACCTCATTCTTTGGCTTAGGCTTGTGTGTTGATGTGCGCCCGATCGCGGCAACGTCTTCCCCGTCGCCACTCTCGTTCTCAGAGTCTATCTCGCCATAGCCAACGTAGACAATCTTGCGCGGTACTTTGGAGGGTTTCCCAGTGAGAGATTTCTCGAATTTTGTGTTCAGAACCCAGTGCGTATCGCCTGTCGCGTGCTGTTCAAGCGCCGCTTTGCGCTTCGCTTCTTGGGCCTGTATGGCAGCATCTACAGACGCTTGGTCAAAGTCCATGCTGAGTCTACCTGCAGGCGATCCATGGTCTAATTTTCTCTTCTTCGCCGAGGTCGCTTCCGAATCTGGAGACGCCGGTGCAGAGTTCGATGCGATAGCCCTCTGCATGAATTTCATTGTCAGCAGCCTCGAAGAGACTCCTTTTGGTGTGTCGGGCGCCATGATGGAGGAAAAGAGCTTTAGCAGCTCAGGTTGCACAATATGCAAGTCTGTGAAAATGAATGGTGGGTGCTTTGGCCGGTAATTTCGTCGAAAAGCGAACAGACTTCGAATTTCCGTTTCGCAATGCTCGATTTCTTGCGTGTCAGTGGAAAATTAGTCGCCAATTTCCAGGCGTCAATAACTTTTTTCTGGAGCTCTATGGCCCGGAGGCGCGCGCCGGAAAATGGCTTTTTCCGCGATCTCTAATCCACTCACTCTAGTTCGTCAGCCTGCTCTCACCAAGTGGAATCTCGAGACGATTCCGGGCTGGCGATTCTGCAATTGGACTTAATCGTCTCCTCGCTTGACATACGATTTCCGCAAGCATGGCCGCACCGCAATTGAGAATATTTGGCGGCCTCGCGCGCAGCATGCGCGTCTCCCGTCGCGCCTTTAGCGTTTCCGCCCGTCAGCTCGAATCAACAGTGCCGACGACACGGGACGAGTTCAAGACTCCTACTAAGACCGGCGACTCCGTAGCCGTCGAGATTGGCCAGGCTCCCAACCGCGTGGAGGTCTGGTCCCGAAACCAAAAACCCCGAGCCACTGCCATGACTGGCCCCCGGTTCGAGCAGACAGACTTCGAGCTTCAGGTACGGATTCGGCGGTTTCCCTTTGATGTCAAAGGGACAACTGGTTGGCAAGGATTGTCTACTGGAGACTAACATCGATATAGCCTCAACCTCTCTCTGCGATGGAAATGGTCCACAAGCAGCCGGTTCGATGGACTCATGACCGAGTTGTTGTTTGCGACGGTGGCGGTAGCGTCAACCATGGTCACCCTAAAATCTACATCAACACCGACAAAGCCGAGATTGCTACCTGCAACTACTGCGGCACACCTTTCGTGCGTGATGATTCTTCGATTACTTCACTTTGCGAGCTAACGATGAGTAGGCCAACGAGCATCACCGCAAGCACCTCGAATCGCTCTCAGCAACGTCCTATCCTTTGTCATAACTTAGAACTTGTTTGTTTTTGGAAGGGGCGGAGAGGATATGTATTGGCAAGGCAGTGAATGTTTTGCTTGAGAGTTTTGTACCAGCTATTACAACAAGACCGAAATTATTATATTGTATATACTCAAACCGTCGGGCCTGATAACGTGAAGCTGTGACTATCATCAGTACTGTCTGATAGGCAGTGTTGAAACGACGTACTGATCAGATACTCGGTACTGCAGCAATAATTCGAGATCAATACGAAGCTGTTTCCAGTCTACTTATCCGTGCAACGATCACGTCACTAGTGTAAGAGCGCGCTTGACATAAACTTGGCTGTCAGGACGACATATGCCATAACCAAACATTTAGAATGTCTCGGCTGTGCAATTTTGAAATAATCACAAGCGACAGGCAACATTAGAAATGTGGCCGGCTTTGTTCATGTTCCCGCTCCCTGTAAACAACACGCCTTGTGATAGTAATTGTCACGCTCATACTGAAACTTTGTACGCATGCTTTCCCGCCGGCCCCTTCGATGGCTATTCGAATTCATCGACAGGAGCCCATGAATTAAAAAATCTAGTTGCAACAGTGTTGTTCTTCTTATTTCCAGGTTTTGGTCCGTAGTGTCAGCGGGTGCGACCATTGTTTAATCATGCGCCTGACTTAGAGATAAGGCGCAGGGGCTAAGATGGCTGTGAGCACAAATTTAGAAAGTCTACTCAAGTGTTATTAAGTGGGTTTCAACATCACGTAACTCGTGTAGTAACTAAGCAATTTAATTGATCTATTCTCGCCTGGATGGCAAAGCTCTACCTACTGTGCTGGGCTGCGTTGAACACACCATATGAGAGCAACAGCCAAACATCCATCTTAAGTCAAAGATTGATTATATTTGACCAAATGGTGTACTCAGGTATTGAATGCGTCGACTGATAGAAGTCGTTAGATAATACATCATGTCGTAGCTACCAGTCAGAGCGAGAGGGTCAACGAGCCTGAGCTAGTTTTACGATCGACCTACGCTTCAGTTTGAAAAGTGGTTATCGATGCCGTTTATAAAAACGGTAAAAAGGAATTTAGATTTCCACCTCATCTAGCAATGCCTATCTCGAAGGCGATATGCTCAAGGCCCATGCAGACGGGCTTGCTCGGAAAATGACCAAAATGAATCATACATACGCCCAACACCGTCGCCAATGAATTCGACCGCATTAACTTGTCCCATTTTCCTCTTTCATGTCTGTGTCGTCGCCAACAAGGATCTTGGTCTTGGGCGGCTGGTCTCCAGCCTTGGGACCGTCTCCGGGTGTGACCTTGACAACCTTGCCATCCTCGTCGACAAATTCAAAATTGTAGCGGCTCAAAATGTGGGGGATCGCAGAAAGCTGGGGTCCATATCGGCCGCTGTTTTCATAGAGCTCGAATAGAGGTACAGCGAGTAGTTTCATATTCTTGGGCACGCTAAGCACCTCTGCGCAAAATGTTAGCAAACGTTGGTTGGGGTAACGACAGCTGCGGAGGTGGGTTCATACTGTTCTTGGGCAGGTGGATGAGGTAGATCTTTTTGCACTCCTTGGGCCGTGTGACGTGGGCAGGCACAAAAGGGTACATGAAGGTCTCAAAGTTGGGCCGCCACCATTGCGACAGACACTCGCCAATCTCCCACTCGCCGTCTTTTTCGTCCTCGCCGAGGCGGCCGACGGGTGCTAGGCGCTCGTCGAGACGCGTCTTGAACCCCTGAATCTCGCCATCCTCTGGCCGCAGGTAGTCGCCGGGTAGCTTGAAGAAGGCGTTTGCGATTTGCAGCATGAGAATGTGCGGCTGGTTATGCTCGTGGCAGACGAGAATGCCCTCGCACGTGCGGCGCATGCCATGCTCGGCAAAGTGCTCCTCGAGACGCTTTAACCTCGCAATGACGGAAGGGTCCTCCTCGGGCTGTGTCTCCTTGACGCCAAAGGTGTAGTTGGAGAAGGGATAGACCCGGACCTTGGGCGGCTGGTTTGCGTTGAAATCGAGGGGAAGGATGGGCGGGTTGCCCGACTGGATGTTGCCAGCCGGTATTGTCGACATGATTGACAGATGGGTGGGAGAATAGGAAGGATGTAATGGCAGATCTGACGCAGCTTCCTCCCAAAAACTTCCGAGCTGCAGCTGTCAACGGATGGTGCTGCTGTTGGAGGCACAAGAAAGTGGTAGCGGCTGGACAGCAAAGCACCGGCGCAAGCTCTGGTACCAAAGCGGTAAGCGGTGGGTCGCAGGGTAACGACCCGTGCGACCAACATATAAGCGCAACACGTCGATTCCGCGATGAAGAGGATGGTGATAAAGAATTGATGTTTAATATTTTATGCTCGAGACTAGTTCGCTAAATTGAAGAGTACGAAAGTAATTTATGACGTTGTAGTATGCTATTCTGCGATACTTTTCGGGTATGGGTTTTAACACGCAGCCCTGTATGGCGATGCTTACCAACGTCCTTTCTTCGAGAATTGAGTGGGACAACGTTGAAGGTCTGTAGCTTTCGAATAATCATGGAACTACTACGGTTATGTAGCTCCGTCATTTTCAAGGAATGGCGGGGTGTGACACAGAATGTGTCCTACAGTGGCTGTCAGGGACCTACCTGCCAAGGTGGAAACGATATGACAAGTATCAAGAGTAGCCAAATTAGGCAAAAAATCAAAAAAAAACTGAAAAGAAGATGAAGATGAAGGATATACAGCAAGAAAGAAGGAGATAGAAACCCCTATCATCAGTCTACCCAGATAACGGCAATATAATCTGGTAGCGTCGTTGTTTGTTAACCCACTGCTATGGTTTCTGTCTGTGAAGGTGAGACAAACAATGGTGAGGCGCAAAGCAGCAGAACCTTGGCCGAACAGCAACTGAGATACCAATGGGCAGCCAATAAAGAAAGGCAGGCATTACCCCAGAAAAGCAAAGACCTGAATGATGGAAAATGCAAGCATGAATCCTGGCAGCACCTGTGGCGACCCACGTGACAATGTGGGATAGACAGCACAGGGCAAATGGCGGTAAATGGAAGCAAAAGCTATTTACCACAATAATATCTATGACACTGTGGAATCACTTGCATGAAATTGTCCGCCTCGGACTCTTCCAAAAATAATACGGTCCTGCCCAGTCTTCCGACTGAATCTGCTTGGCACAGCTCTGCGTCATGCCCCCGCTGGAAACGAGCACAACCATTCATCCGTCCAGTGTAGCCCATTATTAGCAGCAATGGACGCGGCCAGCTTGCATGACTGTCTCCGCAGCAAACTCGACAATCTTGAAGCCCGGCTCGAGACGCACCGCCAGAATTTATTAGGCGAGTTTCACCGGCACTACCTTGAATTGACGCGCCCGGTTGCCCCATCCGCCGTTACTAGCATGCGAGATAAGCTCGGAACTACTCTTGATGATTATAAAGTGCTGCGTCCGAGCCTTCCTCCGCATCCGCCCGCGTCGCCGCCGCCAGCGCCAGCACCAGCACCAGCAGCGCCTGAGCCCGCCGTTGTGCCAGCTGAGTCACCTCGGCCACCAGTCAGCGATAGTAACTCCGAGACGACGACCACATCCCAAACTCTGTCGTTAGCGCCGAATCCTGCCGACTCCGGCTATTCAGATGCTCCAGGCAGCCCACGCGACCGTGATCACGAGCTACAGGGTCTTTTCACGCCAAGTTACCTCTCGCTACTGGCAGCTTCTCACATACCTGCGGATGACACACTCATCTCGCCTACAACCAAGAGTACTGCCCTTAAATCTCACCAGTCCTCTGTCGCGGCCGGTGGCCCAAACACCGCCGACACTAAGTGGTTGCCTGTTACCATGAGCAGCACCCGCGACAGCGCGACAAACACCAGCATGGGCCAATCCGCCGACGAGGACCGGTTCCCCGGTCGGTTAACGACACCACCTCGGCATCGGCCGAGTGAAAGTGAGCCGGCTGATGCTGTTACGGCCGACGAAGCAAACTCGTCAGCATCATCTGACAAGAGCGACAACAAAGCCCCCCGCAGTGCACTGCGAAGATCTTCCAGCATATTAAAAACGCCCCAGAGCCCTAGACGTGTCCGGTTCGAGTTTATGGGTGCTGAATTTTTGCCCACTGCATCTCCGCAACCCAGCGATACCAGGATGCCGCAGTCAGCATCACCACTGTGGGAGAGCGAAAACGTCACAGCCGACTCGGTCCTGGGACAGGATGCCGATGACTTGGGGCCGCCGCCCAAGAAGATTTCCTCATCGGATGCTCTTCGGGCCCTATCAAGAGAGCCACTGGAAGAAGACACGGTATGGACTGTGGTCAATCCCGACTCGGATATCGTCACGAATAAAATGCGACAAGTAGACTTGGACAAACAAGCCGCAACCTTTGAACTCGGCATGCAGCAGAGTCGGCAGGAGCTCAGCAACGATGAGAGGGTAGCAGATGATGACGTATTGGACATGAAGACGGCGAAAGCTACCACTCTCCTTGGCAATCCACCCACCATTTTCAGCAAAGAGCCGCCAAAGAACAAGGCGCCTGTCAATGACACTGATATCCGCGATGATGACGACGACATGTTCCAGTTCGAAGATGAAGGCAGCACAGCACCATTATCACAACGGTTACTGGTGCCTGCAGATGGAGACGAACAGAGCGACGACGACGAAAACGCGGCCGCCACATCCGCCTCTAGCAAGGGGCTCAACACGTTGCGCTCGCCCACTACCGTTGCTCCCGCCGCCGTACCAGCCCCCAAGCCCGAAGCTGCTGCGGAGCCGACCACGCCAACCACGCCGCGCTTCCACGTCGGCTCGGTCGGCTCCTACAAGGGCCGCTCCATTATGATGCCCGTCGTCAAGAGCCCCGAGATACACGCCAAGGCTGCCGCCATTGGCAACTTCAACTCGTTTGTCGGCGGCCTCGACGGCACCAGCGGCATAGACGCCGCCGACCTGAGCAGCTACAGAGCCAGTTTTATGCGGGACGGCTTCAGCGGCACGCCGCGAAGCTTTACCGAGCGGCTAATGATGGAGGACATGGAAGCGGAGAGGCTGGCGGAGGGAGCGAGCCAGCAGCCCTAGTTGGTGCTGTGAAGAACATTTCAAAGGGGGGATGGTATATACTTGAGGGATTTTTGCGAGGTTTACACATTACATGCGCTGGCTACATATGCAAACACGGAATTTTGATTTGGTACGGCTGGCCTCGGGCTGCAAGCTCTGGTCGCGTACAGGCGTTGGTAACTTTTCTGGTAAGGGTCAGTGCATACATGAAGGTGACAAGAAAGCACCAGGTCAAGAAGGGAAACAGGGGAAGCTTCAGGGGAGAGGTACAGGCACCGGTGATGCGCGGGGCGCAATCGCCTGCTTGAAATACCCGGATCGGTTATATGGCTTGAAGAATAATACGGTATTAGACATGTCAACAAATGAAGAACACATTTCGCAAGAAAAGGACATTTTCATGGAGATACAGTACTGCGCGGCGCTGTGGTTCGTTGTTACAACTGTGGTGTTGACAAGCAGTCAGTCCACGTCGTTGTTCCCTGAATGCCACTACATACGGAGCAATGAGGTTGGCTCAGGATACCGCCTCAGCAGAATTACTTGGTGACTTGGTATATGATACAGATATCCAGCCATTTGCAGTCAATGCTTCCTTATCAGCTCATCTTTATTCGCATGCAAAGCTATATCCATAGTGTCGGGCTGGCCGGCGAGATAGGTAAAGCAAAAGCACACGTGGTTGACTGAGTACAGAGTACCTCGGATCCTCCGATGCACGGCCTCATATTAGGTCACTCGCTTCTGAAAATCTCGTCGGCGATGTACAATCCGCTCTTGGGGTGGTTGGGCCGTCATGCGTCTGGAGTTGGCAGGGTTTCCATCGTAGCGCCGGCCGACAATCTACACCGACCGGTGCGCGCATGTTCCGCACCCAGCACACACATTCTCTGAACTTATTAATGCGATCAGGGAATTCGACTTGACTATTGCTTTACTTGGCCCTTGTTGGAGCAAAGAAAAAATCGCGACGGCAAAGAGCAGCAGTGCGCTGCCACCGCAAGCTAAGCAGCCCGCCACCAATGCTGGCCAGGCATACGCAAAAGGTCGATCGCCCAACGGTAAGTTAATATGATATGTGACCGGGCCGGAAACGGAAGGTCCGTGGAAGGAAAGAGCGTCTGGAAGCCGAGCATTGCAGGGCATTCGCTCTCACCGATATATGCTACCACTGTGCGGGATGAATGGCGTTGGGAGTGTCTCAGATGTTGCATCACCAACACTGGCCTAGTTCCGTCGCCACGACTTTGCTTTGCAGCGCGAGTCCCGTCGCAGTCTTTGGATCCAACATATCGAGCCGCGTAAATCAGGTCTAGACTAACCTGTAGTGCCGTTGTCTTTACTGGGTTTTTTTTTTTTGCGCATATGACGACACCAGTCATTTTGACGTCTGCTCTGTGCACGTACGCACCTCACAGCAGTGGCTCATCTGTCCATACTCCGTTCAGTTGTAGCAGAGCTGAGAATGGTCGATTTGGGTTCAATTATCCATAATCGGCCCATGTCTGCAAAATCGTTTCTGCAATAGGTTTCGATCGCTGCTTTCAATGGCCTTCTGTTGCTCGGGGGCGATCGATGTATAACGCTTGGATGACGTATTAGAGTTTGTGCCATGTTCTAGTATAAAAGGGCAACGAAGAGAAACATGGCCAAATTTTTGTGATGCTGAAAGAGACTCACCAACTACTCAATCACTCAATACAATCGAAAAAAAATTCACAATGAAGGACTCCAAGGAAGTCATCCAGGATTTCAACAAGCTTGTCAACATGTCAGCATCGGAGCTAGAGACATGGCTCAAGTCCAAAGACTCTGGTGAAGCTGGCTGGCCCAAGGAAGACAATGATGGGGAGACAGTTGGCCATGAAAGCGGTCGAAAAATCACAGAAATCTTGAAATCCAATCCATCAAAAGATGCTGAAAAGTACACCGAAGATCAGATTAGTCACATGAGAAAAGTGGTGGCTTACTGCAAGCGCCACTTGGCTCAGGAGGAGCAGTCCCTAAAGAACAAGTCGGAAAGCGAGGCAAAGAAGACGAAATCGTACATTTCACTCAAGAATTGGGGGCACGATCCGCTCAAGAAGAGCGACGACAAAAACACGAACAAAGGAAGCGAGGAGGTCAATGGCAAGTCCAGCAACGGCAACAAGGGATACGAGGAGGACAATGGCAAGTCTAGCAACGGCAACAATGAAAATGGTGCCAAGTCCAGCAAGGAGAACAAGACGCAGGACAAGAAATCTAGCAACAATAGCAAGGAAGAAGATGATGAACAGTCGGAGAATGAAGCCGGCGATAAGCGCAAGAGGCAAGACAAGGGCGGTGCTCCGGAGCCCAAGAAACATCGAACTCGATCAGGTCAGGGATACGATATTGGTGATGAAAAAAAAGGAGCTTTGCTAACAGTCATCCATGGCAGGTTCCAAGGATGAGAAAGCTACCTCCAACAAGGAGGCTGACGACGAATCAGAAAACGATGATGAAGAGGAAGAGAAAAGTAATTCGAAATCAGGCAAGGGACCGAAGCCAGGTGAAACTGTTAGCTGGAACTGGGGCAACGGGCAGCCAAAGGGCAAGGTGCTTGACGTTAAAGAAGACAAGTACGTGCCATGATACGTGACAAGCATTCAGACACTGACAGAATAGGGCCACTATTACTACCAAACGAGGTAACAAAGTCTCCCGCGATGGTGACGAGAACGACCCAGCTGTAATTCTGGATACTGGAAAGAGCAAGGCGATCAAGGCCAATCATGAGCTCAATTAGTGATTATGCGAAGGAATGGCCTTGATTTTGTCGATACATACTTTTAGTATTATTTTGATACATGTTTCGAACGATCTTCATGGTAATGAACAAGGGAATGTAAACTTTTTCCGAGACGTTTTTTTGTACCTGCCATTGTGACCATGAGATGCTGCGTGGCGTCTGGGGGCGCACCCTCCATGTGCAGCCAGCACGCTCCGGGATAAGAAGGGAGCAGCATGAGTTATTTACTTTAACCTACAGTCCCGGGCCTACGTATTGACAACGGTCTTGAGATGGTGGCACATGTTTGACGGAGGACCAAACGTCGTCTATCCAGGTTGTACGGGTGCTGTTTGGCAAATACTCCGCCCAGAGACAGACACACGCAAATTGAAGCTTGGCCATTGAACGGGTGAATATCGTGCCATTACACCATTCCTGTGTAGTTTGCTTTTATGCACATGTCCTGTCCACGGCAGCGAAGGGGGGACAGGCCCAGTCGCTCGGGAGGCTTGAAGTCGGGGGGCGAGCGTCTTTTGCGGACAACTGGCCAGTACGTTACTGTAAGCAGTTGAGCGCGGTGCTTCGGCGGTGCGACCAAATAACGTAGCGTAGGCCGCGATAGGCACCAGACAAAGACGGAAGCCAAAGCGTCGCTGACAAGCGGGCTGGGAGGGTGCAGATAACGGATGAAGAGCTTGACCGGCGGATGCAGATGGGAACGGGGCCGCCCTGGGAGCTTTGAAAGACGCGGGATGCAAGGGCGCCGCGCTACACGAGTCAACCTCTTGATTCCACAGGGACATGTGGCGGAGTTTTGTCTTTCCTTTTTTTTTTT
>JAAHCF010000551.1:0-25828 GCA_038367545.1 Beauveria asiatica | reverse complement strand
GACTAGAGAGGCTATTACTTTAGCTTTTATAGTTTAGCTTCTAGGTCTTTAACTTATATTTATCCTTAGCTTCTTAGCTCCTTTTTCTGCCTTAGGCCTTTATTTTAGGGGGTTATAGTATAATTAGGCAATTCTAGTAGCTATTTTTACTATAATTAAGGTTCTTTTAGTACTACTTATTATTCCTTATAGAATTAAAAGAATAACTTTCGCGGATTATTATAAAAAGAGCTTTTACTTATATATATATTTTTTTATTAACTAGATATAGCTATAATATATATTATAGATATTATAGGTTAGTAAATTTATTTTCTAGCTTTATATTCTATACCTTATTATTAATAGCCCTTTATAAGTAGTGTATAGAAGACCTAATTATATTATAGGAGAATTTATAGGTATATAGGCTATTATTCTTCTATAAGAGGTCTAATAGATCTTTCCTTTCCTCTTCTAGGGCCTCTACCTACTACTAATATATTATATAGTCTTACATTACCTATATAGCGTTACCCTTATATTTATCTTATTATATTATAAACCTATAGTATAATATATTACTTATATAGTGTGTTAGGTTAATACTTAGGGAAATGTGTGTGCTCTACACACCTAATTATATAATACCTATCACGCCTACTAGCACTATATCTATAAGATCTAGCGCTATAGAGTAGTAGTAGCTAACATTACTATTAGTGCTACTAGCGCTTAGTATATTATAGCTAACTACTACTCCTCTAGAGGGACCTATATTAATATAAATAAGCTATTCACTAATAACGCCGCCTATAGTTAGTAATTAATATAGTATTTACTTATTAATAAGGTAGTATAAGGAGGAGAGGCTATTAAGCTCACCTATTTCTATAAGACTCTTAATCTCTATAAGAAAACTAACTAATAAGGAGCTAACTATATATAAGTTTATTATATTAGCTAATTATAGATATAAGAAGAGAAGGTAAATTAGGACTATATATATAAATAGGGATATTAGATTAATTAAGAGTAGTTACTAGTTTATACCTTTCTAGCTAAGTATTAGATAACTAGCTCTATTCTAATATAGCTAATAAGGAATTATATAGTCTATAGTAAAGGAAGCTAGTAACTAGAGGTAAGTATAATAGAGGTAAGTTTCTAGGTCCCGCATTTATACCTTTTAGCGGAAATAAATTAAGTAAGTTCTAATAGGAAGGTATAGTGCCTTTTTTTATTAAGGTATAGGTATAAGAAGGATTATAGGAGTAGCTATCCCTTTCCTTCTTATAGTAAAGGTAAGGGGTCTATTTATTATACTATCTTATCTTATTAATACTTTCCCTTCTCCCTTACTTAGGTAGTCTTCTAGTGGGTATTCTTATAGATTATTTTTAGAATAGTTTCTATTATACCTTTTACTTATATCCCTAATAGTTCCTATAGGCCTAATAAATTTATCTTTACTACTTATTAAGAACTCTAGGGCGTATTATTATATATAATAGCTTTAGGATAAAGTTAAATAGAAGGAGGGGAGGTTAAGGTAAAGGCAGGACGAGATCTAAGATAAAGTTAAGAAGGAGGAGCTATTAAAGTAAGAATAATTTAGAACTTCTTTTCTAATAAAAGGGGGAGATTCGCGATAAGGTATTATAAAAGACCTAAATAGGTGGCTATATAATAGGATAAAGACGGTCTAGAGATTCTAAGGTCTACGGGATATAGTGGCACTTTAAAGGGCCCCGTCCCTCCTCCTATTATAATTATAGAGGTTAATAGGCCGGCGTATAGATGTCCTTAACCCGGCTAACTAGCCCTGCTTATAAGATAAGTTCTATCTCTAGTTAGTAAAGTAGAGTGCGCCTAAGCACTATCTTTATATATCTATCTGTAACTAGAGTATAGTGAAGGTCTACTATAAGAAAGACTATAAGCGTTTGCTCCCTATAATACCTAAAAAGCCACGTAGAGATATTAGCTATAAGAAAGGAAGTATAGATAGTGGTACCTATAGAAGCCGCCGCTAAGGGAACTTATTTTTTTATAGCTAGACTAGTAATAGGCACTAAGGAGTGAAGGACTATAGCGGAGAATAGCTACTTTTAGTAAGGAAAGAAGTAGATATAGGTATATATTAAATCTAGGGTTTAGCTTAAGTGGCTATTTCTTATAAGTATATTTAAATAAAGTGATTTAGTAATTAGCCCCTTTATAGCTAAGAAGTATTTAATAAATTTAATTTAAGTATTCTAAGGTCTAGATTTATATATCTCCTAAAGCTATAGGTGGTAGGCGTTAGTGATATTATGGTCTAAGTACACTAACGCGTGCCTAGAATCCTCTATGTGATTCGCTAAAGTCTCCCTAGATATACTTAGACAAGCTCTTCTATATTATTATAGTCTATCTCTATTCTTCTAAGAAGACTTTTTCTCTACGAGATCGCCACCACCACTTAACCTAGTATAGTATAAGTAGAGTATTAAAGTTTATATAGGGGGGGCACTTATATAGTAGAAAGAATATAGTAGGTTAGTATTAATACTAGGCTAGTAAGTACTAGGAACGCGAGCTAAGCTATAGTTCTACGTACTTTATATAGAGTATCCCGCCTTAAGTCCTCGTTATTAATAACACTAGTAATACTATAAGCTATTAAGGCTAAGACTATACTTATAACTAAGATAGAACCCTAATACTATTATAACTATATAGTAAGGTAGCTTTAAAAGCTAAATATAATAAGATAAAGTAAGGCTATATAGCCTAACGCTTATATAATTATATAAAGGTATAAGCTAACTTAATAAAGTAGGTTTATATTTAATTTAGTCTATTAGTATTAGCCTTAGTCTAGTTAATAAAACTATATTTAAACACTTACTACTTATATACTTATATATAGCTAGTTTACTAGTTATAAAGTATTAAATAATCTAAACTAAAGCCCTATATTAGCCTTAAGACGTAATATACTAAATACTAGCGTGTATACTAATAATAAGATAATATATAATATAAGTCTAATTATAAGGAGAAAAGTTCTTTTAATCTAAAGCCTAATTATAAGATATATAATAAGGATAGTATATATAGTAAACCCTAAGATATATTCTAGAGGACTAATACTAGGTAGTATTATAATAAGTGGTGTAGCCTATTTATTAAGTGTATATTATTAGGGATGCTAAGTTATAAGTAGTGTCTCTATAGAGGAGTCTGCTCTGCCTTGTTAGTTACTCTAGTATAATATAGTTAGCTAACTAAATAACTGTTAAGTATTCGTAGCCAGTTTATTATATAGTATGAATATCTACGTAATGGAGATAACTAGGTTCTCTTAGAGCGGTCTATAGTTTATTACTGTCTCTTCTCTTTACACCGCATTACACTAATGTGTTATACGAAAAGAGTAGTATACCTAGTAATACAAGTACTAGCAGACCTACACCGCATTACAAGGTTATATATAACGTGGGCCGGATTAATATACTTCATGATACCCCTATTCCGCTCGGGATAATGGGCAGGTGCCCGTCAATCGTCCAAGATCCTACGGTTCCACTATGAGCTATTTGTTGAATTAGAATCTAGGATGGTGATGGCACTGGTTCTTATAGGTCTGTTCCCGGAGGCAACGCTGGACAGAGCGGCTGAGGAGAACTAGGATCCATAATTCTGTGGGTGTTTTTAAAAACACCCACGGAATTATAGGTCATCGTTATCTCTGTCGATTGTTTAAGAGTGCGGCTGTGATAGGCGGCCATAGTGGCTAAGCTAGCACCCTGTAGAAACACACATGGCCCCCTTCCTCTCCTCCTCGACCCGAGAAGCGGCTGACTTAGTATTTAATGGCCGCCTGCACGTTTATCCTAGCTTTATTCTCCAACATCTTCCTCCACTGATAAAAAATGACTGTGAAAAGAAGAGGGTAAAAAGGCATTAAAAAGTATTATAAACGTCTAGGCGTAGGTGCACACTTCGTATGTTATAAGTTTATTATCGCACGGAAAGACCTAGGCAGCATATGCGAGGTTGAATATATACTATGCTGTACGCAGCTAGTGATAGGAGACGAGATTACACTATACCTAGATAAGAAGCTCGGGCGTGGCCTGTAGATATATAAGGAATTATATGTTACTCTGCTGCTGTTTTTTATATGTTAATAAAAAGAATAGGCTAAGTTATAAATAATAGTGTTCTACTTCTAGAAATTACGAAAAGAATAGCTATTTAGTTATAACTATACTATAAAACCCCCTTCCCTTAGTGGAACTAAGCTAGATACTAGAAACTGCCTTACTCTTATAAGACTAGAAGCAGTAGACGGGCGAATTAGAGAAGATAGTGGAATAACTAAAACTCTCACCCTCATCAGCGGAATAAGAAGCTTTAAAGAAAAAAACGCTATTTAAGCTATATAGGAGAAGGGTTGAGAGTTATATACGTGATAGTATTACGAAGCTTTAATCTAAGTACTCCCCTATATGGGTTTCTTTATCCTCCTAGATTATTAAGTACCGGCTTTAGAATAACCGTAGATTAGATCGGGTCTTCGACGATATTAGTAATAGAACGCGTAGCGCACTAGAGATAAATAACAGATTAGACCTTGATATCGCCTAAGCCACGAAAGCGCTCTAAGAAAAAGCGTAGAAGTTAAAATAGACGTATAAGAATAACTCCTAGACTACACGCGTAATTTTACGCGAATGCGATGCTTGGTTTTTAAAATCTAAAGACCCTAATAAAGAAAAGGAGCAGTAACGCTAAGAAAAGCTAGCGCTCCTAATCTACTACCTTATAAATAAGCTATTTCTAATACTAGATACGGGTATTATCCTTATATATACGGCGATACGGGGTATAGTAAATAAATTCACCTCACGTCTATAAAGCTAACGCGTCTAGAATAATACTATTATCTCGATAAAGTAAGGCGAGATATACATAATATTCTAGGGTTCGTAAACTTCGTAGTGAAACGGGTTAAAATAATCGATATCTCTAAGATTAAAAATGCCACTATGCACTTTCCCCTTACTGTGGTGGGTTAGGCTCTTGGAAAGAGGTATAAACTTATATTCACTAGACGAATTATACTAACTAGCGTTAGCTTTTTTAAAATCTATGAACTTTTAGGTCTCTATAGCCTTAAACATATAGTATTAAACTATAATAAGTTTAATAAAGCTAAAAAGGAGTATCTTACTACTTAAGGATATCTAATAGTAGATTAGGAGGACGCTGGGATAAGGCTTAATCGGGGTTTATCCCTTTTATTTAAAGAGCTCTAGGAGTAAACGGCTAGCGAGGGTATAACGGCTAATTACTAGGAACACATAGTATCCTTATCACCTATGTCCCCGTCTGTGGGACTAATAGTATCACTCCTTAGCTCTGACGATGCTAGAGTAGGATTAGGTGGCACGAACGAGTGTCTAGACGGTAGTAAACACCTAGCGCTATACGACAACCCTATAGCCTAGAACCTAGCGTGCGCTAGAGGAATAGACACTATAGTCTTAAACGAAGAGTCACTTTTTTACCCGACCTAACCGTCTACTAACAGCGGCTATATAAGTAACGCGGGGAGCCAATAGTGGCATCACACTACGTTAGTGACGTTATCGTCACGCGCTATCTTACTCCTAAGCCTATTGTCTTCTCGCCTCTATACCTAGCTAGGTACGGCGGCTACTGCTGGCGAGAGTGGCGGAGAATAGACTAGTGTAGTAGCCGGGCAGAAGAGACCCTAGGTTAAGGTTAATCCTACCTTAAAGAGGTATAGGCTAAGTATAGAAGAGACGCCTAAGAACTCGGACCCTACCGAGGTATTAGGCCCTGCCTTAACTTATCGCACTACTCCGCGGGGTAACACCGCGTCAGGGACCCCGAGTATTACTGCAGACCCCGTATAGTAATGAATATTTAAGGAATCTCTATAAGAAGAAGATATAGAGAAAAGTCTAAGCCCCTATAACTAGTAACTTAATTAGGGCAGTAAGGGTGATAGTATCCTGGTAATATCTAGAATACTAGAGATTGACTTAGATAAGATATATAAAGCGATGCTAGAGAGTAAATAGGAGAAGATAATTAAAGAGATAGTATAGAGTAGCTAGGGAGATACGGATAATAGTATTTCGGCGATATCTAGAATAGTATAAGTGGAAGATTTATAGGCGATAGAATACGTGGTGTGTATTTTAGTGAGATATAGCTATTCTTCTAAAACTTTTATTAGAACCACAGCTAAATAAAATAGTACCCCTTATAGAAGAACTTAAAACCTAACCCCTGGTAATATAAGATAGGAATTAATAGTATATTCTATAATATTTCTTTCTTAAATCTCGCCCTCTACTGTTTTCTACTTCTATAGTATTATTTTAACTAGTTTATTAGAGAGCGGAGTTAAAACAGCGACCTTATTGGACTTGACACGGACCTAAGAGGTTCCTTCTAAATATGCCGCGACTAGTTTATGTTTTATCTCCCCTCGCTCTATGTGATAATAGAAGAATATATTGGGATTATTAGGAAGCTAGTGTTCTAATTAGCTAAGTTCTTATCGCCTAGCGCGAAACTCATATTCTTGTGAATAAATGCACTAAGGCTTTTTATCTTAGGTGTCTTATTATAATATAACATTCTACTATTTGCTGCCTCTACCTGTATAGTTAGAGTAAGTGATAGGAGACATTTAATAATTATATTAAGGAGTGACTGAATTTTTATTCTATCGCATATATATACCACATATAATTTATTTAAGTGACTTATTTTTATATTATTCGCGTTTATATATATGGCTTTATTACTATCTACTAAAAGACTGTATCTAATAGGGCGGGGTTCTATAGCCTTTTAAACCTAATAACCTTATAATTACCCCACCGAATATTCGCACATCATTGGCTACGTGACTTTAAATTAGGCCTTAGCTAACGCCTAACGAGGTTGTTCGTCTATCAGCTCTATCCTAGAAGTAGCTAGAATTAAATCTAAGAAGTCTATAAACGCGAAATATACTATGTTATACTCTAATAGTGATGTGGCCGGAGAAGGCATTAAGTCTATGGATTCGCATGTGCGCGGTGGTCTATTACTAGCTCCGCTGTGTTGATCCGCCGATGGCGAGCAACGCAGGGGCTGTAGCCCACGGCTGTTAGTTGGGAAGTATTTGGTCTATCGCCGTTGCGTTATAAGGTTGCCTCTTTAAAATCATTCTCTACAGGGCATTATAATATTTAGTAAGATAGCTTTAATAAAATATTAAGGGCCTTATACTTAGTGGTGTTTTTAGAAAGATGCTGCCCTCCGGGGTAGCATATTCGATAACTTTATTTTACGTGCTAGCGGCTTTGTTTCTGTTTTTTAGGGTACCTTATATTAGTTAGCTTAGTAACCTTAGTAAAGGTGGAGGGTAACTTCACCTAGTGGTCCTTCGCTAGCGCTACCTATAGCTGAAGTGGCGTGTTTAGCGTTATTATAGATTTACTCGCCTGCGGCGGATTGCGTTATACCACCCGCACTAGTGCCAATAGTTAGTATAAAGCTCTGCATTGGTTGTTAATTAAGAGGTTTAAACATTTTCATCCCGTTAGAGATTCCACATGGCGACGCTAAAGTAGCGCTTTTAATTGCTGAAGTGCCACCCTCTACAGCCTAAGAAGCGATTTAGGAAGGTTAGCTAGGGGTCTAAAAGATTAATTCCCTCCTAGAGCCGCTAAGCATATATAAATCTATATGGTGCTTAAAGTCAGAAGAAATACCAAGGTTATAGTCAAGCTACTAGGTAGTGTACCGGGGCTTATAGGCCTATCCTATAGCTTAACCTCGGCTATTATTATGTTGGTCGACCTAGCGTACGCTCGCCTTAGCTCTGTAGCATTAATAGCTATCTGTAATGCGCTATTGTTAGTTACGCTGTGTTAGCATCTGTTAGTTTAATATTAGTAATATAAAACGTAAGCCCTAACCTTTAAGGCTATTCTCTGCTTATATTCTCCTTAAAATGTCCTAGAATCTTATTACCGTGCTTAGGCTAGCGGCTATCTAGAGTAGTCGCACTAGAGTATAAGGGCCTATTCGTATATCACTAATGGACGTAGAAATAGAAGTATTTACCCGCACTTACGTCTTTGGGGACCTCTTAGCTACCTAGCTGAAGATTATAGTTATAAAAAGGCGTTAAATTAATAACTTTAGATTTTAAAAGATGATAAGGAAAACATAGGGTCCTGCTGAGTTTATATAGAGCTCTGAACTATCCTAGCTAGCTTGCTTATTACGGTGCCGTATTTAAGTAATTACCTATGAAAGCTAGTGATGATTTCTAGGTGGCTAATGTAAGTTAGGCACACTATCTTGTTGTAGAGAGAAATTAGCGCAGAAATTAGCTAAAATAGATAAAGAAGTAGGGATTATGAAGGCTATTTCTAAGTGCATTTCCTGCTTAATAGTGGAGTTTAGCTAACTAAAGTATGTCTTATATACACGAATAGGCGAGCTTTAGTAAGGCTCTATTCAAATAGGCCATAAAGTTGATAGTCTATCAAGCTTATAGCTGATATACTAGAATTTAAGGCACTATAACGCAATGTGATCCTGGGCTCGGCTCGCGCTGCACGTGATATCGAAATGCGCTACTTTCCCGGCTGAACCTCGCTACAACCTAACTGGACTCTTAACACCGCCTCAACGATTCTCGGTTTACGGACGAAAACCTACGGCCGATGCGCTACATGGTTACTTGCTCTTTGTACCTGAAATACTACTGTCAGAACTTTGTTGGAGCCTAAATGTGCGATGCAAGGCCCTAGCGCTGCTCAAGACGGCCGTCCGAAATGGCTGAGGTAACTTCGCTACATTTTGAGCGGGCGCATCCGTAAACATATGCTTCATCTCTATATTTGATCAACATGAATCTCTGCACGTCAGGTTTCAGCTTACCTCGATCCAGGCTTTGATGTTGAAGTGAGGACCTCACCGCAGGCGGGCGAAGGTCCTGCGAACCGCAGTCCATGGCATGGAGCGGTTGGGACAGCTCTATTCAATGTCAGTTCGGTCCGCGGATGGCGTAGTGCCACATACCAGAGACCAGCTTCTGAAGGTTACGACATTCGCGAAGTTCCTCTTCGGCCAGTTTTGAAAGCGTATCGCATACTGCTGGTGGCCATAGTTTCCTGTCCGCCGGTTCTATGTCTTCTAGCAGACAACTGAACATGTCATTTGACATAAAGCAAGGATTCCAGTTAGTCGGAGAATAAGCAATAGCCCACGAGATAATCCCGTCAGTGCTCAGTTGCATTATCCGTTCACAACGTTTTTTAATCACGGTCTTCCTCCAAACAGTGTCTTTTGAATCAAAATTGGATTCAGGAGGCCCTTGGAAAATCAGCTTAATATTCCTGCGAAAAACTGCCGAGCTTCCGAAATGGCCACCGCTTAAAACTGTTTGAATCGCTGCCTGTGCTTGATTTCGATTTCGCTCGCTGGCCTTCCAGATTTGTTCTGACCACAAATGCCGGTGTGAACCAGTTTTGGATTCAATTGTCGCCACTGTGTCTCGAAGACTGGCAGCAAGAGCTCCAAGTGCTTCACTCTGAGTTGCTGACAGTGACGTGATGCGCAACGCAGGGCCTAATAAATCCAGATCTGCCGTGATGCGATTGCACAGCTCGTTCAGCTCAGCCATGTTTAAAAGCAGGGCGAACCAAGTAAAAGAGTTGGTGAAGAGTGTCGGTAAGCAGGTTTAGGGTTTACTAGTATGATTGACTATAAGAATATAGAACTACTAGATTCATGGACCACATGACCGTACCTAGTTTATCCACATCCCGCCGTAGCACTCGGCGATTGGCTGGGCACGCCGCTTGGTGACAGTAAGCCGCCCATCCTAGAGTCTACGTAGCCCCGCCTCGGTTAAACACGGCTGCGGCAACGACAAGCATTTCACTTCGGACTACATCCGTAGGGAGAGATCGTTCAGCTCTGAAACTCTGTGAATTTTTCGAGATAGTATATGTGTTTCTTGTTCCTGGTACAACATAGCTTCACTGTACCGGACAAAATTGAATGAGGACTGGTCATGATAAAAGTCAGTCGGTTTGGTACCTATTGAGCCCCCGCCTCGCAATGGAACAATGCCCGAATGAGCGCCCAAGGCACGACGGGACGCTGGCATGTGAGTAACAAGTGTTACGTCACGTACCGCGCAGCTCCGTCGTATCTGCATTGTTCTGCTGTCAGCGTTGAAGGAAACCTAGATTTTGAAGCTAACACGATCAAGGACGGTAGCACGATAAAGTACATGAAGATAAAAGTAACAGCATTAGAAACACAAAACGTTAGGACCAGGTAAGCCGCCAATCCGGCCGGATTTTAGCCGTGGAGCACGTGGAACTGCTTGATGGTGCTCAACTGCCATCTACTGCATCCGTTTTGATTGTTACATCCGTTGAGAACGGCACTGTACATGATATACCTCTACAAGAAGCCGCTCTAGCCGATTACAACGTCCAGCTCTCACGAGATGTGATATAGCTTGCACGAATGTCTTGGTAGACTTGTGGCAACGTTGAATTCTATGCAGGTCTCTTGATGCATGCCCCATGGCGGAATGTGAGAAATGATTGCTCCCTTCGCCCGTCTATATCGGGCCCATGTAAGTGACGGGAGTGCTTCTTGTAAAGTCGTTCGTTGCAAATTCGCTGCCCCCGTCCACCGCCTTCTCCTTTAGGTAATCTGCCCCACATTCTACGCCTGCCGCTTTATAGAATTCTATAAGACGAGGCCACTACCCGCTCTCCCCTTATAGCCTAATATTTTTATATTCCCCTATTATCCTTACCCCCTTTTCCCTTTAACCTACGCCCCCTTACCCGTCTATAGTAGTATCTACTAGCCTATATTACTATTAGCTAAGGCTATAATATAGATCCCTTAAATACTACTTCTATCCTAAATTACACTTTAATTCTTTAATACTTTAAAATTAGTTTTAACTAATTTTTTTTTTCTTTATTATTAATACCTTACTAAACCTAAAAAAAATAGTATATAAAATCTACCTAAGTATTTACCTTATATTACTATTAGAACTAGCTATTATAAGGAATATAATAAAAGATATATTAATATATTAGCTTATTAAAGGGCTAAAATATAGTAATAAGTTTAGCTCTATACTACTATCCCTTAGATACTTTTTAAATAATATATATCTAAGCTAATCTTAATAACTCTTATAATTATAATATATAATTATTAATAGTTAGTAGGATATAAGATAGTAAAGGCTATAGATTAGCTTTATATTTAGGAAGCTTAGCTATAATAGATATAGCCTATATTAGCTATATAAGTTAGTAAAAGAGCTACTAATAAAGGTCTACTAATCTGCGACCGCATAGAGAGCGTCTAACTATATCTCGGCGTCGTGATTTGCTATCGCATCGACGCTACACCAGCTGTTGGCGGCCAATGCAGCCGGTACACTTAGCTCAGCTCGGCCATCATACGATATTTACCTTTCAGATGCAAAATTTCTGGCACCTTAGCTCGGGCTTCGCGACGGACGACGAGCTATGCCGAGACGTGATTGACAAGGCTTGGTTGGCCCTTTGGCGGTGGCTTTGGAATACTCTTTCTTAATTTTCGAGGCACACCCGGGCGCTTTCTGAAGTGGAAAAAAAAAGGAAGGGTTTTACGCAGTTGGCTGGCCGGTGTAGCAGCAGGCTGCATGCTGCTCACATTAGCTACGACACCGCGAGACGGCGGGTGCTAAAGCAGTGGTTGGTCCAGACGTTATGGCTCGGTCCGTGGCCATTTGAGCCGCAGAATGTGAAGCTAAAAAGAGGCCAGTTTCCCCCATCTCAGGACTGAACTTCTACACAGCCTTTCTTCGTCTTCGAATCGCACCGCTACCGCTACCGCTAAGTCATTCAGGCGCTACCGAACACCATAAGCCTCTCCGACTTATGCACTAAGGAGAAATTTACTTAGAGATGGTCTAACTTCTTAGTAGACTCTCTAATCTTAATCACTTCCTTATTAGCTAATCCTATTAGTTCCTATAGTACTTTATTAGGTTAAGGAGTAGAAGAGCTTAACACTAACCCTAGTCTAGATCCTAATTCTAATATTATAACCCCTAATAGTTTATCTTTATATATTATAAGAGGTATAGTTATAATTCCTTCTACTAATAATAGAGACTATATTTAAGCGCTTATAGCTAAATACGCGTAGGTAATAAGTAGTAATACTACTTAGACTTAGGGTATTAGCTCTAATATTCTAGCTAATTAAGGTAGTTAAGGTCTAAATACTATATAACTAGCTATAGGTTAGCTAACCTAGCTCTTTAGGGGAATATAGTATAATTCTTCTTAATTCTAATAGGTATAGTAACTAAATTAATAAAAAGCTTACTAAAATAGATATACTATAGAGGAACCCTACGTCACGGGGTTCTTAATATAAGAAAAAGGGTCACTCTAGAGCCTAAAGGCGTATATAGAAGGGCGTATTAGTAAGCCGCCACTAGGTATATGCCTTTAAGTGTCTAGGAGGGGTATAATAGGCGACAGGTGGTATTATTAAGTGTTAAGTTTATTAGGAGCCTACCTAGCTACTAATTAAGTACTTATAAGGAAATAATACTATTTAGGAAGTAAATAACTTAGTTATTACTTTATTTAGCTTAAATATATAGTATAAAGAGGTAAAAAAGCTAGGGTTAATTTATAAGTATAGCTAAGAGTAAATAGTAGTTAATAATATATAACTATATACTTAGTTTATAATTAACTATTATTTTACACTATACTAATTTAGCTTTAAAAAATTTATCTTAGCTATAATAATATCTTTTTTATTATATAAGGTCCTTCCTTAGTATAAATATATCTAAGCCTATTTATTATATAGATTATATAGAATATCTTAGTATACTAGGTATACCCTACTTTATACTATTATAATTAAACTTATCCCCCTTCTATTTCCTTCTTACTTTAGAAAGTTTAGATAATTACTTATATTTAGGTAGTAATAGGATAGTTACCTAATTAAAATTAATTACTATTATATAGTATTATTTAGTATTTTAGAGTAAATTAGGCTTATATTTATCTTAGTAGTTTATACTATTCTTATAAATTATTTATATAAATTACTATACCTCCTATTCTAGATTTAATAGCACTAAATCTATTACTACCCTAGCCTATAATATTAATATTATATAGATTATATATATACTACTAGGTAAGAGGTAGCTAGGATAGAATAAGACTATACCTAGGTATATAGGCACTATATTATTCTAAAGCTTTTTAAGTTACTAATAAATATTATACTTATATTCTAAGCGCCTTAAATATATAAATATAGTACCCTTACTAATAAAAGTATAGCTAAAGTATACTAGTTCTAACTTAAATAGCACTTTACTTAAACTATATTTATACTAGCTAATAAGGGTATTATAGCTCCTATATAGGTCTTAATATAGCTATTTACTTATAAGTTTAGTTAACTCTTAAGTATTAATAAAGTAGTATATATTACTACTAAAACTATAATAGAGTATATTAGGATATCTATTATTAAGTTTATAACCTAACTTAAGGCTAAGAAGGTAGGCTTATATATAGTACTATTTTATAGGCACTAGAGTAGAGCCTTTAGTGCCTTTATTTTTACTCTTCTTACTAGAGTCCTTCTCTCCCTTATTAACGCTAAGTCTTACTCCGCGTTAGTATTAATAGCCCTATACTCTACCTTCTTTATCCTTATTATATAACTTAAGAGGCGCTATAGAATCCTTATATAATAACTTCTATAAAGGGTATTTTTAAGCTACTAGGGATATATTATAAGTAAAGGATTTATCTATACTATATAAAGGTATAGATAAAGATAAATCTATATTATCTAACTCCTATAGAGTAATTAGGTCTATATAAGCTTCCCTTTTCTATTTTTTTAGAATACCCTTAGCTTAGTTTATTACCTCCTTAAGCGGATAGCCTATAAGCGCCTAAGAGTAAAGGCTTAATAAATAAAAGCTAATAAGCTAAATAACTATAGTCTAAGATACTTATTTAATATAAAGTTTAGTTATTAGTTAAATTACTATTTTATTTAGTATATAGAGGTACTAGTATAAAATAAATAGCTTTACTTAGTTATAATAAAAAAGTACTAAAGATTTTCTAATAGTAATATAACTATACCTAACCCTATATTATAATATATAATTAAAGACTTATATTAATATTATAGTAATCTATATTACTTTTTACTCTTTTATTTAAAGTATTAAGTCTATTTTATATTAGTTAGTCTATACTTATTTATAAATATTTATAAATAGTATCTCCTTTTTAAGAGTAATATTAAGATCCTCTATAGTAAACTTATATATAGCCTTATAATTATATATAAAAGCTAAGCTCTTATTTCTATCTATACCTATTTAGATACTACTACTATTAAGTTATTACTTTCCCCTTCCTATTTTTATTTTAACTTTAATATCTTTATTAAGGTTATTAAAGTTATAAATACTATTTATAAATATAAAATCTATAATTTAGTACTTCTAGTATAGCTCCCTATTAGCTTAAATAAGCTCTAGAATTATTTATATAGGGTCTTCTATTACTATTTTTTTAAAATAGTTAATAGTATTCTTATAACTAGCTTTTTTCTACTTAAAATTAATTCTATTATCTCTTATTATACTCTCTTATTAAAAAAGTTATCTCTTACTATAAATATAAATAATATTATTAAAGTATTCTTATTATTAGCTATTAGTAAAGGTATACTAAGGGTAAAGCTACCTAAGATAGTATTTACTATTAACTAATATTACTAAGCTAGTAGAGCTCTCTAATAGACTAGTAAGCCTAAGTTTTTAGTATAGGTTAAAGTGGTAGTTATATAAGTACTCTGTTAGAGTCGTCTTTTAGTTTTTGCGCCGCTCTATTTCCTTTTTGCGTCGCTTGTTCTCCTTACGCGCCTTTGCTTCTTCCTTTTCGCGTCGCTCGTTCTCCTCTCGCGCCCTAGCTTCCCTAAGCTGTTTTTTAAGATCTTCAATTTCCTGTTCGGACATCTTGGTGGCAATAATGGTCAAAGAAAACAAGAGTGTGTTAGATTAGCCGCGACGTGCAAGTTGATTTGACGCTAAAGTTGGGGGATTCGGCTATAACGATATATGCAGTTAGTGGTGGAGCGTATTGTCGAGAACAAACTCCCCGGCTCGGGATGATCAGTTCTGAGTGAATAATTCTACTACGCTCGAGCAGAGCCACTTGTACTACGTCAACACCTTTGCGTGCCAGCCAACGAGGTGACTCAAGAAGCGACAGAGATTTTGACCAGTCGAGTGTCTCTCTCATACGCTGGTCGCCCAACTAACCAGCTTTTGCCTCCTAAGCCTCAGCCAGCCAGCGCTCACAGGCCGTCGGCTTGAGGCGGCATTGGATCAAACGGCGCGTCACCTGAAAAAAATGAAAAAAAAAAAACCGATTACAAGGATCCAGCAACTTCGCCAGAGTCAGATGACAAAGATTCACCGGCAGTTTCGCTCCCACAGGACCCTGATGAATCCTTTGATTATGACAAGTCTCCGGCAAAGAGCAGCTATACACTGCGACCGCGAGCATGCAAGGATGCTGCGATACTTCCCAAGCGCCGGGAGGATGACGAGCACGGTGGGACTGAGGGCTTTAGATCACGTACCACAGCAAGAGCCAGCAATCGAAATAAAGATGCCGTCGGTCAGGGCAAAAGTGACGGCCGCATTGTGTCTGACTACGATTGGGCTGATGCTGGCTCAGGCTCAGCCCACCTAACTCGTTAGGGTGCTGGCAAACCGATCGTGGATTGAGCGGGGAACCTTAGCTGCACCGTCCGTCTTTGCTGGGTAGTTTTGGTAGGCTAACTACTGTACCAGCAGCGCAGCATCCATCATCGCAGTAGGTCTGCTGAGTATGAAAACATTCGACTTATACCGCTGGCCTTGTTTGAGAACAATCCGTAGAGCCAAAAACAGCCCACCAAGCTCTGCCGCGTATACTGTTGATAGGTCGGCGGTGTCCTTGTATCGTTTCCGTTGTGTGTCGATGCCGCCGAGCTGGAGGTCTGGAGCAACTGCAGCCGCACCAATGTCTTCCACGAGCAACATCAATCTCCCAATACTACGCCGCGAATCGATGGGCGTCACGTAAAGTACGCATGCGTACCTGGTCATCACTCGTCTACGCTTAGCGTGTTCAAGGTGGGTTAATAATGCCTTTGATTGCGAGATTGGCTAGTTACCTCTAGCTCAGCCCGCTGGTAAGGATGATCGACTTACCCCACGCCTCGGACTCCCCTCACGGCTAGCGACCCTTTGGATATCCCCAGCCCGACCCTTGCGGAGACTGATTCTACCTGGACATTGCAGGGGCATCCTCACCTCACCCACTCGCGGAATCATGCTTGTCTTCCTCCCTCGGCGCCTAGCTGCACATAGACCGCGAGTAGTTGCTGGTATGTAATAGACATATTTGGAAAAAAGACTCCGCTTCAGCAGCTAGGTTGCTGGTAACAAGTACGAGCAGCGAATATTGCGGTGGCTGTTGCTGGTACTTGGCAAGGCATGGGCGGGTGGTTGCTGGCGCATTGATGAGCCTGTTGCTGGTACCCTGACCGCTAAAGTACTGGTACCAGGTAGGCGCTGGCAGTGTTCAAGTGCAGGCTGCTGGTACTAGCTAGGCGCTGGCAACTTACGCTAATGAGCTGCTAGGATGTGGCGGGCGCCAGTAACTTGTTGCAGCCCGTTGACAGTATAGAGAGCTGGGCGTTAAATTTCGTTGCTGGTACCTACAGGTGGGCTACGGTGGGTTGCTAGTACTTATCTTGAGTCTGCCTGTTAGTTGCCAGTATAGTGAGCTAGGTGTGAAATGGGCTACGGGTGGGTTGCTAGTACTTATTTATTATTATTTATTCATAGACTGTCCCAGCCGCCTTACGAGTTGGCATATAAACCACCATACACTATGACTAGGTACGGATTCGTACTTTTTGGTCAAGTTTTTGCTGCCTGCGCTGCCATTGACGAGCTACAGAGAATGCGTTTGATGTCAACGCATGCGTTTTTGCCTGGCCACATTTCTGTCGTTCTTCTATCTAGTTTCTGCATTCGAGCAGGATGTGTCGTACGGTCTGAGGTCCACAGCCGCACCCCTAGGCATGGCATCCACTTTCTATTGCTGTATCAAACGCGACGAGCTTCGCGGCTTTCCAATTTCCCAAGGGCGAAGTGTTTATTGATGTAGGAAAGACAAAGGACCTGAGGATATTAATACATATCGATTTGTTTCTTTGGCTTGTATTTGGCTTGTTCCTGTGTCAGGTGGAGTTTTTTGGGTTATAAGCTGCCATGCACCTGTAGGTTGTACAACCTCACGAATTTACAGGTTTCGTCTCCATACACTTTTTAAAATAACAAACTTAACTATTAATTAAAAGAGCTAGAAGTGACAGTTGTATAAGTACTCCGCTAAAGTCGTCCTTTGGTTTTTGTGTCGCTCTTTTTCCTTTTCGCGTCGCTCCCTCTCCTCACGCGCCTTTGCTTCTTCCTTTTCGCGTCGCTCTTTCTCCTCACGCGCCTTCGCTTCTTCCTTTTCGCGCCGCTCGCTCTCCTCTCGCGCCCTAGCTTCCTTGAGCTGTTTTTTCAAGATCTTCAATTTCTCTTTCGGACATCGTGGTGGCAATAATGGTTAAAGGTCCTACAGAATGACTAATCACACCTTCCCGCGCCCCCCTTTAACACACAATAGCACAACCATTAACCACTTCAGACTTTCGCCATGTCCCATGCGCCCGCCAGAGGGTGTATACAATTCACGCGAATCTCTCCTTAGCGCCACGCAAGTTTAGAACAAAGAAAGGCCATGATGATGCGGCCTATGCCTACAATATACATTTATTACATTTAAATACTCATGCTCAGGATGTCCCCTGATCGATGCATGCCTCGATCTTAGCTCATGTCAACTTAAAACTGATTGATTACAGAAGATACCTGGCTATTAGACGGACCTTATAGGCACCTTACTGTAGCTCCTGCGGTATCCCCGCTTTGAAAATCAAATCTAGTGCAGACACGCCTGAAGGATTGGCCCGCAGATTTGGCCAATCACACAGCGATATTAGGCTCAGAGTTGCTACAGCACATTGACTCCAAAAAAAGTGACCACGCATAGAGACACTAGTTCCATTATGGCGAATCTTTAAAAACTTTTAATAAGGGGACCAGATGAATGAGACGCTTTTAAGTGTGGCTTAATTATTTCTTTTTACCTGGCTAATTAGCATATGCATGCCTAGTAACCGAGAAACAGCTACTCATGATAATCGTTGCGCGTCCATCGACCCTCAAAGTTCGCAAAATTAACAGCATAAGCGTGATTTAGTGAATTTTGCCTAAGGCGCAGTGGACACGTGGACGATCACATGCTTAGTCTGGCCCCTCTCGTTGCCCCACGAAATTATAAACTTATCCGCTACCCAAGGCAGCGACCAAGTATTATTATACCACAAGCGACTTAATCATAGCCGTACTCAGCGAAAGCAATATTAAGTGGCGACCGCGAGCTTAACAGTCATCACACTTCCGACGCAATAGTACGAAAATTTCGCTCTCCTAGAATTACTGCGCTAACTAAACACTAGACCTTCATACCCTAACTATTAGACAGTACCGAAAATATTAACTAGAATTAAGCCAAAGAGATTACTATACTAAAATATTATTATAGAAATAGGAAGAAGATTTACTAGAAGGAAGCTAGTATAATGCTAAAAAACGTAGAGGAGAAACCTTAACCCCTAGTTCTATTCAAAGACAGAAAGGCTTAATTCGATCACAGCAAGAAGCTCTACGCCTTTTCTAGCAAGATTTATCAGGAAACCTAAATAATCTTAATTAAATACCCTTTTATAACTCCTTTAGCACCTCTATAGCAGCTTCTATACTAATAGAAACGCTAAGAGAGTAGTGTTTTCCTAAAATTAACACA
This sequence comes from Beauveria asiatica, assembly GCA_038367545.1. Classification (NCBI taxonomy): domain Eukaryota; kingdom Fungi; phylum Ascomycota; class Sordariomycetes; order Hypocreales; family Cordycipitaceae; genus Beauveria; species Beauveria asiatica. The sequence goes on along the minus strand of JAAHCF010000551.1, from coordinate 6,749 downwards.
GAGGCATAATCAGTGTGTTCCTTATTACCTTCTAGTTATTAGCCTTAACTTTTATTAGTATACTCCCACAGTTTCTTGCTAAGAGCCTTAGCTATAGCATCACTAGTCTGACGTCTAAAGACAGTTTCTCTTAATCTATCACATATAACCATAACCGCGTTGTCGGCAGGGGGGGCCTCGCCCTGCAAATGAACCACAATGCCAAATAGCACTTGCACGAGGCTCTTCGCTGTGAATAAGTCTAGAGGAATTGATATCACACAATCATCAAAGGCCCATTCTGGAAAGATCATGCTTATTTTTTGCCCTTCAGCGCACCTAGTGACGTGGGCAAATTGCTCGTCAAAACAAGCGGTGATGCCTTGTCTTGACCATTTCACCTGAAATTCTTTGGTCTGCCAGGGCATCCCTGACACTATCGGTCGGGTGATGCTTGCCGGAGGGCGGTTGATTTCTTGCCCTGGCGCCTGAGTTGCGTCTGGATTTGTTGGCGTGGCATTTCCAGGCGACTCCTCTGTTATTTCTTGTCCCGGTATGTGAGTTGCACCTGGATCTGCCGCGGTGGCGTCCACAGAGTTCTCCCAAACATCTCTCGCCACCGTTTCTAAAAAAAGTAGTTTAGTTCGTGCGTCTCTAGTAAGTAGCTGCTATGCTGGGATTCAAGAAACTATCAACAAGAATGCCTCTTTACAGTTGAAGGAACTTACCTCGCGGAAAATGAGTGGTTGCGAGAGACGGAACAATATTGGTCGAAAACTTGAGCTTACTTTGATTGTCTGCCAGAAGCTCGACCAACTTAGGAATATCTCGTACGTGCATGTAACGCACCCAGTTCTTCCGGATAACGGCAGCACATAGTAATTGCATCGTTGAGTCGCATGCTCTTCGTACCTTAATAAGAAACCTTCCGTACCTCTCCGAGCGATTTGAACGTGTAGCGATAGGCTGTAATACATGTGCTTTAGCATCCAAGAGCCGGTTTACTTCCTGTTCGCTTAGTCCTTTCCGATCCTCAATCTCGACTAATGCCTGCTGAATCTCTCTCCAGATATCGTCTGGGCTTTTTGCATTCTGGCACTTTCTTAGCATGGCAACGAAAGAGGCGATAGCGATAGCGACAGAGGAGACAGAGGCGACAGAGGAGGCGACAGGGGAGGCGACAGAGGAGGCGACAGAGGAGGCGACAAAGGAGGCGACAAAGGAGGCGACAAAGGAGGCGAAGGGCGGCGGGAACAAGGGACGAATGACGGGGCGACAAAGTAGCAAGTACCCAGTTTTCCAATTATCAACCATGGCGCTAAGTTAGTGATACCTTGCAGGAACAGTTCGGTACGCCCGGCTGAGATGTGATTGCAGGTACTACATGCAGATCTCTAGGATTCAGAGGAAAATATGATGTTTAATCGTTTCTCATGTATGAGAAGCTCGCGCTGCGTCGTGAATGTCTTCCCTGTCGCTGATGATAAAATGCTTATCTATTTAAAAGGTGCTTTCTAGGCATGTCCTTGTGCTACCCTTCTTCTTCTTATGTCCTTTATCGAGCCATCTGCACATCTTTTTTTTTTTAAGAAATAATATAGTCTTAGAAAAAGTAAGTAGAGGTATATCTTTAATCTAATATGCCATCTCTTTACTTATACGTTAATTGACTATTAATATCTGATACTGTAATACTCGGAGAGATACGGAACTCTAATGAGGCGAAGACTTATTTCTATTTTATCGAAGAACGGTTTTAGAACTTTATACTTACTATATGCACTAGTACGAGCGGTACTATGCGTTCTATCGTAGGCAAACGAGTCTACGATCACGTTAAACGCGCCGCTAGCGAAGGACTACTAAGTGAGTTGCCCTCTACCTTACCTAGGTTACTTAATTAACTTATATAAGATACCCCTAAAAACGGAAATAAAGCCGCTAGCGTATAATATAATATTATTAAATATACTACCTAGTTATATGCCCTACTCTTTAGGTTACTTAAATTAGATATTACGGATAAAGATAGTAAGATCTGTGGTGAACTGTTAGATACTTTGCTCGCCTGTCCGCTTACGGATAAATACACTAAGAGAGGCGCGGTCCGTCACGAGGAAGAGTATAAAAATGCTAATGTTACTGCTACCCTAGAGGATAGCATCTTTCTAAAAATAGGGGCGCTATAAGGTATAAGGCCCTTGATATTTATTAAAGTTACTAGGCTAAATGTTATAAGGTATCCCGGAAAATGAAACTAAATATAAGGGCGATAGACTAAGTACTTCCTGACTAAAGGCCTTATTATCCACGCTAGACCCCTTATGTTACTTTTAATTAGTAGATTAAGATAGCGGAGATAGTGATAGACTATCCTATACGTGCGAATCTATAGACTTAATGCCTTCGCTAGCTATATTACTATTAGAGTATAACGTATTATATTTTACGTTTAAAGACATATTAAATACAATTTTAGCTACTACTAGGATAGTGCTAATAAATAGATAATCTTATTAGGCGTTAGCTAGGGCCTAATTCCTAAGTCACGCGGCTAATAATATATGAATATTCGGTGGGGTAAGTATAAGGTTATTAGGTTTAAAAGGGTTATAGAACCCCGCCCCTGCTAGATACTAGTCCTCTAATAGTAATAAAGCTATATAAGCACGAATAACACGAAAATGAATAACTTAAACGAATTATATGTAGTGTATATGTGCGATTAAATAGAAGTTTAGCCGCTCCTTGACACGATTATTAAAAGTCTCCTATCACTCACTGCGACTGTGCAGATAGAATTAGCCAACGGTAAAAAGTTATATATAGTAAATACGCGCTATTTAAAGCCAATTAAAACGGCTTATTAGCCTATATTTCTTTAACACAGGAATGAGAAATGTCGCCGAGAAGAATAGGCACTTTTTAAGCTTAGAGTCCACAGACCTATCCACTGCGGGCGATACTACACCGATTTTTTAGCTTCGACCTGGGAGACGACTACTAACGATAGGATTTAGTGGCGATGGGTTTAGATATTCGTTGCGTAGTAATTTTAAACGAGCTTATTTACATTGTTGTCGCTGGTAATGCCCGTAGGCCTCTTTGATAAGCAGTTCCAGCTGATGCGTGCTGTTGCTGGCAATACCTATAAGCGTAGGCCCATTTCTAAAAGCAAGAGTAGCTGCTGTTTGTCGTTGCTGGTAATGCCCATGGACTTGGTTGATAAGTTCGTCCTAGCCGATGCAGGTTGTTGCTGGCAATACTTAGAGACCTGGCGGGTAGGCTAACAGTTGCGAGTATAGGCCAAACTTTAGTTGCTGGTACCTACGGGCTGGGGGAAGGGTGTTTGCCAGTTACTGGTAACAAGTCAAAAGCGGATGGGTGGTTGCTGGGATATCGCTGCGGCCTGCTGCTGGTAACGCTGACTGTGTATCGGATAGGCGCTGGTAGCAGTCGAGTGAAAGCTGCTGGTACTGGCTAGGCGCTGGCAACTTGTGCTGTGCAGCTGCCAGTACCTGGCGGGCGCCAGCAACTGGTCTTAGCCAGTTGCCAGTACGCCTTTAAAATCTAGCTGCTGGTACCTGCAGGCCGAGAAAGGTGGGTTGCCAGTACCTGTACACCCTCTGCACGTTGTTACTAGCATCCTACGCGCTGGAGAGTTAACTAACCGCCCACGGTGCGGAGTACGCCGACGATTTTTGCCAGCAACTTAGGCTAAAGTTTGTTTTGTTTGTTTGTTTGTTTTATTATTATTATTATTATTATTATTATTATTAATTCATAGACTGTCCCAGCCGCCTTCTAGCAGCTATGTAGCGTGCAACTATACACAAATTGCTCCTATAATCCGGGGGATCAGTCTCTCTCGCAGGAAGCTATACTTACTAGGCGGTTCCCGTAAGAGAGACTCTTCCCTATTAAATAACGGGATCTATAGTTAGTCTTTACTTATAGCTATTCTATCTATTCTATGTCTTTAAACTTATTAGGCCTCTCCTAGCCCTCCTTAGCTTCTATATAACTAAAATCACTCGTCTACGCTATATATTTAAGTATAGTAGACGGAACTGCTTAAAATTATCCTAGTAATCCCGTCCTTAGGATCATTTTTACTGCCTGCGCTACTATTAACAAGCTATAGAGAATACGTCTAATATTAATATATAGGTATTTACCTGCCCACATTTTCTATCATTCTTCTATCTAGTTTCTATATTTAAGTAGGATATATTATATAGTTTAAGGTAGTATATCTAATAGTGTGATATTATTATATATAATAAAAGATTTAGAGGTTATATTATATATAATATAGATAGGTTCTTTATTATATTATATAAGACTTATATAATATAACTATAATATATAGTAATATATATAATTATAATATTTATATAACTCTCTTAGCTCTCTTAAAACTAATATAGTTAATTAATATAACTATAAAACTATAGCCTTAGATTAATAACTAATTAAGACTAAGGTCTCTTTTAGCTAATATTAAGGTTATTATTTATAAAAGCTACTTTATAGCCTTTACTAAGCTATAACTTAAGGTATTTAGTTACTTTAATACTTTTAATACTTAAATAGCTTCTATAGTCTATTATAGTAATTTTTATACCTAAAAATAGGCATTCTAGCTTTACTAATATTACTAGAATAGATAATATATCTAATACTATAATAGATAAGGCTAAGTAAGACTTCCTCTATATTAGCTTAAGTTACTAGGATTATAGATCTATAACTTCTAGTACTATAGGAGTAAGAAGGTACTTTATATACTTATCCTAATTAGGGCTATTCTCTTTCTTTTACTATACCTACTAATAAAAGGAGTTTTTAACCTTACTAGTTATCTCTAATATCTAAGTTAGTACTATAATAGTAATAGATTTATACTCTATTACCTAAAAATCCTATATTTACTATTAATAAGGTCCTTACTAGTCTATAGACTAATTATTATTAATATAATCCTATTTCTATTATAAGGAGAGTACTAGTATTATAATATAGACTAATAATTTATTTATTAAGCTATAATATTTATCTAGCTTAGCCTAGCTAGAGTTATAATAATAGCTTATAAATAAGTTATTAGTATATATTTCTTTTACTATTTTAAATTATTTTAGAAGGAAGTCTATTATTAGTAATACCTAGTTAATAGTTATATTATAGCCTTTTATATTTATTATAGTATTATAAAAGTATAATAAGAAGCTATTAAGCTTCTATAAATCTTACTAATCTCTTTTTAAAAGTAGGTTATTACTATTTTCTTAATATTAGTAGTAGAAGAGGTTAATAGCTATCTTAAGCTTTATTATTATATAAATTATTATATATTAGGAGTTCTAGTATATAGAGTTATTATATATTAGGTTATAGCCCCTACTAAGTTCTTTAAACTAAGCTAAGTATTATAGACTTTATTAAATATAGACTATAATATTATAAAGTTTTTTAAAGGCTCTTCTATATTACTATTATTCTATCTTAAGCTTTATAGGTATTAGTAAGCTAAAGATATTATCTTTATCTTTAGGCGGTTTTTTATTTATATTAAAAAGAAAAGACTAAGTAGCTAGATTAATAATATAATTATTATAATAAAGGTAATAGTACTTAGTATTATAGTTTATTTAGTACTAGTTAAGTAATACTATTTATAAGCTAATTAGTATCCTTTTAGTATTTAAAGAAAGGGGAGTACTTAGCTTAGATTATATAGTTAGTTATATAGTATATATATATAAAAAGGGATCTTATTATTATACTATTATTATCTATATTATTTATTATAAAATAGCCTATTTTTAAGGTAATACTATAATTACTAATAATATTTATAATATAATCTACTATATTAATATCTAAGTACTTACTATTAAGCTCTTATAAAACTAAAATAGTATACTTTAGTTAGCTAGATTTAGATATATAGTATATAATAATACTAAGAATTATAAGGGAGTTAGGGGAAGTCTAGAGGTCTATTATAAAGTATATTTTTAATAAAGCTAATTAGATTTCTAATTTAATTTAGAGTTTCTAAGTCTTATATATTTATAAAATCTAAGTATATATAATAAAAGGGGAATTTAGTAACTAGGTATTAACCTCTAGATTTAGGTAATAAAGAAGGGCCCTAAATTTTACTTAACTAATTATATAAAATAAGATACTATAAGTTATAATCTACTAAATATATAATTATTTAATTATAATAAGGTCTAGATTATAACTTATAATTAAAGGGAGGTAGTAGTATTTAAATTTTATTATTTACTAAGCTTTTTTAAAGGTATTAATAATAATAGCTTATATTAATATAGTTTAAGCTTCTTAAGTAGAAGATATATTAATATTATACTAGTCTCTTAGGTATCTTACTATAATAGTTATTCTGCCTAACTTAAGATACTCCTTCTTATAATACTTATAGCGCTATATTAACTTCCCTTTACTATTAAGTATTACCTTATAAGTAATAATAGGTATATATTACTAGACTTTAGAGTAATGCCTTTTTATAGTAGCTAAGGGGGCTAGTAAGGGTAAAGATAGTATACTACTAAGCCTAGGGGGTTCCTAGGTCTTTAGTAACTTACTAAGAAGCTATAGTAGTATAGGTAAAGGCTATAATATACTAGTAATAGGATAATTATATTTATAATATACTATATTTATTAATAATAAAATAAGCTTAAGAAGTAAAAAGGAGTTACTATAAGGTTATACTAATCTTACTTATTAGG